>OZ007571.1:34948232-35063922 GCA_963931925.1 Onchidella celtica
TAACAAGAGCCATTTTGCAAAGCACCACACGAAATATCTGCAGTGAATTCTACAAAAAGTAATCATAACAAGTCTGAATGAAAACACAATAAACTATGTTAGCCTTCGATCTCTAGTGAAGCTCGTCAAGCTGAAATGAAATAAAAAGAAAAAAAAAGAAAAACTTAAAGAGAAAAAACATTGAAAGAATATGAAAAGCAGTATCTCTGGAAGATACCTGATCATGCTCAGTATCAAACAGTGTTCAACATTTTTTAAGCTTTTGCAGAACTGAGAAAATGAAAATTTTATCTCATGAGGTGAAATTTTTCAAAATGTTCATTGCACCATGTTTGTAATGGATCTGTTGCTATCACATTCAATTTTTAACCAATCAGATCACAATATCCACTGACATCACTTCCTTCTTCAACATGGCGACCACCACGAGTTTCCATACTAATGAGATATTTTGTTCTGGCATTTTTCAACAATAATTAATGATTTAGGATAGGATAAAGGGGAGGTCCTAATAATCATTACCTTTTAAACATGACAACATGTAGTGAAATTTCTAATCCCCATCCGATAGCCTTGGGTCCAGCTCAGTGGCAGCGGCAATGGCCTTGGCTTAAAGATCTGCAGTCTTCTCATGATTATACATCAGTTCCATTTCATTTGTCAGCTTAAGGGATCTTTTTTAATCCTAAATCAGTATATGCCTTAAGAAGTGTGCTAAAATGTTTTCCATATGATCTATTTAGTTCAAGTTGTAAAAACAAAACATACATTAGAAAGGCATGGTGAGATTTCACAATGAGAGACAATCAGTGCCTTGAACACAGGACCGTCATAATATATGACATTTCACAATTTTCATGTATTAGGAAGTTAGTTTTTGAAAGAAGCAGGACTTGCTATAAGTGAGTACGTGAAGGAGTGAGTGGAAGTGAGTGAGTGTTGATAAGTGAGTGTAAGTGAGTGAGTGTGTGTGTCAGTGAATGAGTGAGTGAATAAGAGTGAGTGAGCGTAAATGAGTCAGTGTAGATGTCTAAGTGTGAGGGAGTGAGTGCGTTAGTGTGTGCATGTGAGTGAGTGAGCGT
This sequence comes from Onchidella celtica, assembly GCA_963931925.1. Classification (NCBI taxonomy): domain Eukaryota; kingdom Metazoa; phylum Mollusca; class Gastropoda; order Systellommatophora; family Onchidiidae; genus Onchidella; species Onchidella celtica. Next base: position 34,949,315 of record OZ007571.1, read on the forward strand.
GTGTGTTTGTGTGTGAGAGTGTCTCCTGTGTACATGTGTGTTGCCGAGAAATCAATAGGCCGAGCATCTTAAATTGGGCATAATCTTAAAATATGGGATTGGAGACTGTAATCTTGCTACGCATTAGCACTTGTTGTCGAGGGGTAATCTCCTTTAAGCCATCTTTTCCAGAGTTTTAAAGTAAATCAGGATTTTCCTGTTTTGTCTGCATTATTGGCTTTTATTGCTGGTATTCTTGCTGAAGATGGTGTCTTTGTAAAGTCTTTGCAAAAACCTTTGGGAGGCCAGTGGCTGGATAAATGCTCATTGAGACAACAGCAACATTGTTCTCTAATGTGTTATCTTACAGAAAATTCGTTGCAGAAACAAACAAGAAGTTTTAAAATGGCGCACCGGCCATTCCCACACCTGATCTTTGATCTATAAAGTGACGAAAATCACCATCATATTATTGTAATGAAAGCAGAGGGTATTATCGCTTTTTTTTTTCTTTTTACAAAGTGGTGCGAAGGTCGAATGTTGGGGTTTCGATATTTTTTGCGCATGCTAATCAATATCCTCAGATCTATGACCCAACAAAATCAATCATTTTGGTGAACGTTAATATGATGATAATAGTGACATGCGGTGGTTAAAAAAAACAACAAAAAAACATCAACGACACGAAATCTCATCTCTTTTAAATTAAATGAAATGCATTTCGATGCTCGGTGAGGCCTTGGTGACAGTTTTTATCTCAGTCACGGATTGTTAGTGTACACTAGTGGCTGCCACGGTCTGAAAACGGTAAAGTACACAGGCACCACGAGGGAACGACAGTGTTTTGATTTTAGACGCTAGCGCATTTTTACTGCATTCTGATTGGCTACGCTAATGACTCACTAATGTTTTTGTTGTTGTTCTTGTTGTTGTTGTGCCAGGCTCATGGACGCAAAAGGAAGAGGTGCTGCGTTAGGAAGATTTCCAAGTAAAGCCGAATAGTGAAAAGTGGTGAGTTGTGCTCATTGCTCCTGTCGGGGAGCTTCCAAAAATAAAGAAAAAACGTTCGGGCATTGACCCACCTTCGAATTCAAATCAACTGGCAGTAAATGACGTCATCGACCTATGCGTTCGTGAAAAAGAAAGGATGGGAGGCGAAATTAGCGATACAAAGCAAAGTGGAAAAAAAATACTTCTCCATCATTTCAAGTCTCCAAATCTAGAAAAAGAACCTTTGGTAACCTAACGAGGGCTAAAGGCTGGTCTCGACTCTGATGTAGCCTCACTGTGTTAAAAAAAAAAAAAACACAAGACGAACGAAAGAAAAATACGATGTCTTAACATAATCGTAAATCAGGCTAAGAGAATGATGAATGCATAGTTTCTTGACCCAGTTGCCTTAGGTGCTGTACGAGTCTTTCATAATTCCCACATGCTATCTTGTTTGAATAAAATGTTAGAAACCTCGCTGACCCGTCGACAATAATGGGTGTCTATGGTATTTTCTCCGTAGTGTGCACGGGTTTAAACCTTTCAAGCGCTCACGCTGCTAGACATAGATCTTTACCAGTTACCCTGCCCAGAGCGGCTGTCACGGTGAGTCTTAGCCCGGGGTGGGGAGGACAGTGGGATTTCATGAGAAAAGGGGGTGGGATTTCAGATGGAGGGAGCTGGGGGGGGGGGGGGGAACCCCTGCGAAGTGCTGTTCACGTGTATTGTGAACATACATAGTCGATTTTGTTTTTCTTCACTCCACATTGACATGGTATTTCTGCGCATTTTAAGTTCATTCTCTGTTGTTTAATTCCATTTGTCCCAAGTTGTCCCCATCAGTGTTTGCCATTTGCTTGGTTCTGTCAGAATTCTGAGAATTTCATGAAATCGTGTCCGAGAAATGAATTGGCTGAATTGTTGTGGAGAAAAATTAATGTTCAAGTTCAAGTTTAGTTTATTATAGGCCTGGCGGCCAATTCAAAAACACACAAGAATCATGTGAACAATCTTAGAAAACATTAAACAAACAAACAAACAGACAAAATGCATGATCGTTCACTCTCTCCGCTCCCTGCAGCATTTATACACTTACTTATTGTAGTATACAGTCAAATACAGCTTGTAATTGCCAGCAACAGTCATCATTTTCAATCCCCCCCCCCCCTACATAACCGATCTCTCCTCACCTTTATCTGTTGTAAATTTACTACAATTGAAAATATCACTATAATTTATTCTTTCACTCGAAGGTGAATTTAGTTTTCAGACTTCGCCAGGAGAAGTCACAAAGCGACATTATTGTATTCGTTTAGAACATTATCGCAAAACAGTGCAAACGAATGTAGTTCTCTATCGTGCATCGACGACAGAAAATGTATAAGCTTAAACATGCTTGGTCTAACAAGTAGCCAAGACGGTAAAAACTGTTTCCTTATATCTTTGAATTTTTTGCAAGTGAAATTCGTCCTCCAATTCATTACAGGTCTCACATAATCTCATAACATACTCCAGTTTAGGCCTCTGCCACCTTCCCCTCTCCACCATAAAGTTGTAAGAGCCCAATCTTATCTTTGCTATGGCTATCCTTAAATGCTTCTGCTTTACTTCATGTAAGTAATTTTCTGAGTAAAATTCAACAGCTAAATGTCTATATAGCCGATTCTCACTTAAATGTTCTATGTCACTTCGACATGTTTGTTGAAAATTGTCACGTAGACGTTGTTCAAATTCAGATAAAAATAACGAAGTTTGATCAACCTTTTGACTTTCCCAGATGTATCCAAATCCAGATTTCTCCAGTATTTTCTTTGTCAGTGAAGCCCAGTTAATTGTACTTGTGTAGTTTTCTGTGGCTGATAATAATCTGCTATAAACTTTTTTAACGGTACTATTGTCGTCTAAGCCTAATATTTTAACCCAGAATTTCAATAGTCTAACCTGACGGTCAATTTTTAGAGGGTAAACTCCCAATTCAAAATATATAAAAGCATTTGGGGTTGTTTTTCTTACACCTAGAATAGACTTCAGAAATGTGAGGTGGACTCGCTCAATGGGCCAAGCTTCAGCAAATCCCCAGATTTCACAAGCATATAAAAGTATAGGCTTTATTAATGTATTGAATAGTCGTAGCTGTAACGAAGGACTCACTCAGCTCTGGATTTTTATGCAAATAAGCCTTCAAACCAAATAAAGCTCTCTGTGCTTGATCCACTAGCGCCTGAATACCTTTAGAAAATTTACCTGTACTACTAAATAGAAATCCAAGATACTTGAATGAACTAGCGGTTTCCAGAGTTACATCATTGTACATCCATCTATCCCGCACGCCAGACTTCCCTCCCTTGCTAAAAACCACACACTTACCAGTATTCACAGTCAAACCCCACCCATTACAATATCCATTCAGAGCATTCAAACCCTGTTGTAGTCCTTGCCTACTATCGCTAAATAAGACCATGTCATCTGCGAACATCAGTATCATTATCAAACATTCTTCTATATGTACGCCCTTGACATCTTTTGCAGACAACCAACCATGCAAGTCATTAATAAACATCGAGAATAAAAATGGCGACAAAGATTCACCCTGAAATAGTCCTACATTTGACGAAAAGAAACAAGTATCAGTTGCTTCACTCACACTGCTGGCATCCCTAACACATAACCTGATTTTACTATACATGTTTTTCAATAAATTAGTCATTTGTTTAGTTACTCCCCTTTGCTCCAGTTTAAACCATAGTGCTCTTCTATTTATGCTGTCGAATGCCCGTTCAAAGTCAACAAAAGCACAATACAAACTTTTTGACTTCTCTTGAAATAATTCTATCAAACTATGCAATATAAACATACAGTCTGTTGTGCCCTTGTTATTACGGAAGCCAAACTGGTTATCACAGAAAACATTATTACATTCTGCCCAGTGTGTGAGACGATTATTTAGAATATTAGTAAAAAGTTTACCCAGGCAGCTCAAAAGAGTTATTCCTCGATAATTCTTGGGGTCATCTTTGTGACCACCTTTATAAATTGGAACGATTTCCCCGACTGCCCACGATTTCGGAAAACAACCTAATTTTAAAATAGCATTAAATAATTTTACTAAAACGACTTAAACAAGGCAACCACTATATTTAATGATATCATTAACGATATTGTCGTAACCTGCGGCTTTATTACTTTTCGAACTATTAATAGCCCACTCTAATTCATCCACTGATATTTCTTCATCAAGTAGTTGGTCATAATGTTGATCCTCATTCCCCTCCAACCGACTCATTTCTTCTTCTTCCCCTTCCCCCAACATTGATAACCTGTTATTTAGGGTTTGGGAATTGTCTACAAAATCGCACTTTCCTATTACCTGAGTTTTGTTGGTTTTTAGTTGTCTCCAAAAACTCCTTGGGTCAGAACGGCTAAGCTCGAATAATTTATCTGCCGATAATATTTTCTCTTTCCTCCTTTTCTTACGACAACACTTTCTAAACTCTTTTCTTGCAGTGCACATACTCTCCCGGTCTTCCACACTGACGGTCATGCGAAATTTTCTCTCAGCACACTTAAATACTTCACGTTTTTCCTTGCATTCATTATCATACCATCGCTCACGACTTCTTACACTCTGGCCCGACCCTGACTGACCTACTTTCACTCGATGGGATTTCCCCGCACATAATAATATATCCCCTAGTTTATGTACAGACTGCTCTATCAAAATCTCGTTCGGACAATCACTGTTCAACATGTCAACAATTTCATGCAGCCGGTCTACGTACTCGGCGTTGGAAATGTTGTCAACAAATTCACCACGTTTACTTTCTTTCCATTTCACTTTCGTTCTCATCTGCTGAACAATGTCTTCAAATTCTTCCACCACATTTACAATGTTGCTTACAAATCTGAAGCTAACAGGGACATGATCAGAAAATTCATTCATAGCGCCCACCTCAAAAGCAGATAACATATACAATGCAGATTTTGAGCATAAAACATAATCTATAACACTTTGCCCGTTTTTGTTACAAAACGTCAATTTTCCCACTGCTTTGTCCTTTCCCGCTCTTCCATTCAAAATCAGTAGATCACTCATTTTACATAATCTGATTAATCTATGTCCATATTCATTCACTCCTTTGTCTTCACTAACTCTATGCACCAACAGGTTACAATTAATGATATCAACTTCATCAATTCCACGCCAATTGTTTAAAATATCAGTTTCATCAATACTGTCACATAAACTTAAATCATCTAACAATCCTGTTCTCCAACTACAACAATACTACCACAGTCACACAACTCAGCTACTTTCTGTTCCAGCATCTCGTACCCATCAACTCCCGTGTCCCGGTCACTACGTGTCGATATAGACGGTTTAATATACGGAAAAATGAAGTCATGAGATATGAAATTTAGAGGGAACCAGGTTTTAGCAGGTCAAGAACCACTGATCTATCGCTCTAGATCGATATCGTTTAGACACAGTCCTCACCCAAACACCCGCCCAGTACACCTTATTGAGTACTGGGACCATACACTAAGTACTTACGCTCGGAGGGGGATGTTGAACCCAGCGTGTGAAAAGCGTACACGGGAGGAAAAGGGGGTGGGAGGGGTGGAGCATCCGTACTCTTTTCAATTAAGGTACTGAATCTAGACATCTCGCTTTTATTTCCTTCTCTTTTTTTTTTTTTCAACAAAAAGGTTGTAGAATTTAGACTTTGGATCTAGTCCATGCACATTGTCACTACAAGTTTCAAGACATCAAGGCCTTACCATAGACATTAATCTTTGTAATGGTCATAGGCTCGTACAGTGGGGAAGTGGGGGTGAGAGTTCGAATTCAAGCATAAGAAAAGCGTTCATGCGGAGCGCGGTTGTCAGAAATAGCCAAAATCGAACACATGAACTCTATTAGTAGTCGAAGATCTTGTCTGAGTGCTTATTTCCTTGATATGAGAAAGTATCCATCACCCACAACGTCGTATGGGGGCGTTACGCGTTTGTGCGTCAGTGTACAGCTCCTACGCATGCTGCAGTAAATATATTACCTGCTTGGGTGAAGAACTTTTATGATGTCATTCAATTTAATTGTGAGCAATCACGATTCTTCTTTTCCTTCTTAAAAGGTGAATATTTCCCTCTCACATGTAGCCATCACAATTGGGGTGAGACCGTCATTTCTGAGTGCTTCAGTAACATTTCTGTCACTATCCACCTTCCGTCAATTATTTATTACCTTCAGCTGCTCTTGTTGGGATGCGGTTTGCTTCGTGATACAACTTTGGTCTTGTGCGCATCCAGTTAACCGTGTTTCATTTAACCATGCATTGTATCAAACATGGGACTCAGAGAGTCGCTCAGAAAAGCTGCAACCCGAGAGGAATGGAGAGGGATTGTTGCAAAGTCACCAGAGGTGCCCCGGCGGACGTCTAGTCTGAGGGATTCGTGATAGTGATCAGTCGTATCAAAGATATGGCTGTGAGTTTTCCAAATATGCACTTCTCAAGAAGGCAACACTGGAAACACCGAGTTGAAAAACAAGTTTCTGATAGTGCTTTAAATTAAGCTGCAAGATACACACACAAAAAAAGTTAACACTTAGGTCTTTTTGCCTAGTTTTCCCTGTTTTTTGTTTTTTTTTTCACAAACAGGAAGAGCTAATTTTATTGCAAAACAAATTTTTAATGAATATGTCGAGAAGAAATCTTTCTGGATTTTGCTTTGTAAGTGGGAAAATCAAAAAACATAATTATGATTTATGAAATTGTGCTTAGTAATAATTCTGCGAAATCTCCAGTCGCCAGACTACTTAAAAATAAGTAGAATTCAGAGCGTCAAGAAATTTTCTCTGAATTATCATCGTGGCTTTTGGTACGAGCATTCATGTAAATAATATTAAACACACATATACAAAAGGCCTGCATTACCCCTCTCTGCCACATCGTCCAAGCGAACCATCGCACAAACTGACTTGAGTACCCCTGTCACCATAAGCCAATCAAACAGACACACCGCTGACAACACAAATTACTGGCTTTAGTTTTGTCCGTACATTTTGCATCTCCTCCTATTCCACTCAACAGATCGGCTCGTAAAGGGAAACAAAACATCATAATAAAACAAAGGAAAATCCCCGAGCAGAATCCACAAGGGAACAAATGCCAGGACATGACATATACGCCAGATCACAGCCGACATTTTTTATTTTTTTTTGAGAGGGTCGATTTGGGGCGGCGGGGGGGGGGGGGGGGATTGTAAATGTAGCGCTGTCTTCAGTCTATATTCCAAACGCCGTTTGTTGGTTTTCAAAGAAAATTTACTCCCTCAATCATTTTGTTACCGCTGAAAAAGAAGAAAAAAAAGCTGGTGGTAGGAAAAAGGACGTAAGTACGTTTAATTAAAATGAAACCTTGAATTTAAAACAACATTAATATTATGCCTTTACTCAGAATTGTTTGAGTTAAGAACTGAATCGACCAATTGAACACTGTACATTCCACCATCCGCCTCACCCACCCTCCTACAGCCTCTTTGTACGTCACCTCCAACCAAAATGGCACCCTCCCCAGTGGCGGATCTGCTATGAAACTAATGAAGCTCAAGGCTCCAGAGCTCCCAATCCAGGAGAGGCCCTGAAGAAACTTTTTTTAATGAGCGAATTTTGGATGTTGTCCTATTGTTGCTGTTGTGAAGGGGCCCCATGACAGTTCAAGCTTCAGGATACCAAAAATGTAGGTCCGCCACTGACCCATCCTTCCCCACTCTCTACTGCAGCCCCTATCAAATATTCCAACCAACAACTCCTTGCTTACTCCTAGCACAATCTGGCCGGTATCGTGTCGACGTGTTTTCTGCAAATTCAAACTCACTTGGACCATTAATTTCCAAGCAAAGAGCCTGTCAAGCGAAGAACCATCAAAACCAAATAAAAATGAAACAAACAAACGAACAGTTGTTCGGAACAAATAAAACAATAAAAATGAACAGATTAATGGACAAACAATCGACCAGACAAAGAAACAAACAGACACACCAGGCGATTGAAACACACACACACACACACACACACACACACACAAATTAACTTTACACTATAGCCGCAACACAAAAAATCTGTAATCGTATCCTCTTAAATCCTTGCGGATCTAGTTTGTTTTGAAACTAAGCACGCTCAATAACTCTAAGGTGGAGAAATGAAAGCCAAGAGTGAATGTTTTTTACAGACATTGTAGGGCCTGTAATGCCCGGCCGTTATGTGTCGTGGTGACACTGCTGATCATGATTTACTGTTGATTTTCCAATCCATGGCTTGAGATCATTGTTTATAAACAGTTAGAAAAAGAAAGGATTGATTATTTTTTAAACAGAGCAAGATAAGTAAACAACTGTGCCTCTGGAGGAGATGCAGCATCTTTTGCGGAGACCTGTAACACACATAGCCATAAACTTGGCAGGGTTTATATACCAACAAAAAAAAAAAGAAAAGATAAACTACAGATAATCTATAGGGTCGCGGCAAATGTGTTTATTATAGAATCGCCAGTTCCCAGCTTGTTATTAATGTTATGGTCATTGTTGTTAGAAAAGATATGCAAACGGCCACGTCGTTGGGCTCTTAGATCTGTTGTAGAAATTCCTTACCCAAGTAGCCTTAAAGCTGATAATTTTCTACTAATTGCCAGTTCCTCGGCAAATGTGGTAATTCCTGCTATTGTTATTTCGCATATAGCATATGATATAGTCTTCAGAACCCACCGTGATGCCCCCCCCCCCGCCCCTGCGCCCCCCTTTGTGTAGACAAACTGAAATTTTTGAGCGGACTATCATGAAGATAGGCACTTCACAGCTCACCAAGTGGCAACCGTAATGATTATTTTATCTACTGAGCCGTCGTTTTGGAATAATTTATCTTCCCTGGCAGGTTAAGCAATTCAATCTTTATTGCCTGGAAATCACAGACAATATTTCAGAAATATTTAGTGAACGAATTATCGTTTGGATATCTGAATGCCAAATTTCACCAGACCCGGCAGGACTTGGAGGCGAGGGAATTTATGGGGTACTTTTTTTAAAATTTCAAGTTGTTTTCTTTTCTATCCTCGAGAGGCATCAGAAGAAATTTTATAACCCGGGCTGAGAGAACCTTTTTTTATGCCCACAGTGAGGGAAATTCAATTTTTTTGTTTGTAATGGACATTTTCCTGTTCTTGGTTGCCAACCGGTATCAAGTCTCGGCATATGTAATATGTTGAAATCGTTATGCCAAATCCTTACTGTCAGCCGTCTGAATTTTTTAATGCTGCCTCTCGCTGCTGGTTAAGCCCCCAAACGAACACAAAATATAAAAAAAACGTGCAGTGTATTCTAATATTATTTCTATCTGGAAACGAACAGTCTGCATCGGACTGGCCTATCTACCCTTGTCAGTGTATTCAGCGACTATCCAAAAAAGAAACGGGAAGAGACTAAATCATTTTGTTGGAGAATTGTGTGTGTTTGCGTAAATCCCCTTCCAAACTTCCGGGTCTGCGTAATTTGACCCGGCGGCTGGACTGTGTACATTTGCCTGCGGACAATTTTTCTTCCCGGGCTCGTGCCGACCAAACAGAGACGCAGTAATTTGTGGAGCAGGGAGAGCTTGTTTAATGGTCTGTGTGTCTCCTTTGTGGTTTTTTAGGCTTGAAATTACAGGGAAGACGAACCTCCAAGAACTGGAATGGACACTGTTTGTATCTTCAGCTGTCTGGTTGTCGTTGCGGTTCATTAGATGCCACCAGTTTTTAGTTCTTATGTTTGGTTTTGGATTTCTTGTCTTTGCGTGCAAGTATTTTGTTTTTATTGATGTTTCCATTGTTCTTGTATCTTTTTCTTGTCCCCACGTCCGAGAACGTCACAGTCCGTGGGCGTCAGAAAAATGGGCAGACAAAAAGAGCAGATTTTAGATGATGGCGATGTCTGGTTTGCTGGGTCGTTAATCACATCGGAGTTCATTTCCTTAGCGTTTTCTTTTTCGTTCTGTGTACTGTAGCACTAGCCTTGGTAGAAGGTGGAGTAATTTATTGTTGTAGCCAGCAGCGGGAGGTAAATGTGATTTGGTAGTTTGTCTTTGTCCAACAGAAACAGGCACAGATAGAGAAAATTGAAAGGAGGTTTTTTTTTCTGTTTTTTTTTTTTTTTGGTGAGTTCGGATGTCCGTCAGGCCAGGTTTGTAGTGGCCTGACCGTGGTCTGAATTATTATGTCGAAAAGATTGAAGAATTGAAGACAAACAGGCACACAGAAAGATAGATGGAAAGGAAGGCAAATGACAGAAAGAGTGATAGACCAAATAGAACCAAAAACAAAAAACAAAAAAAACTTCTGCACCGATCTTTATAACAATAGATCGTCAGATGCAGAAAACAAGCAAACGGACAAGTTGATAGATCGAAAAGAAGGCAGAGGAAGAGAAATAGTGAAAAACATACATACACACACACACACCTACACATACAGCTGATAAGCCAATATTGATGATAACAAATAAAACTGGATGGTGAGTTACATACCCTGTTGGCCGGAGAACAGCTGGAATAGGAAATTTTCAAACCAGTTTTTAAAAAAAAATAATATCAATTCTATGATTCATTCCCTGTGGTGACGTAGATGAGAGAATGAACACACAGTGGAATCTGTTCCATTTGTCGATATTTGGCTATACATAAGATAACAGTTTATTTTCATGCTTTGGCGATGCTTTGCCTATGTCGGGTAAAATGCTTGCTCTTTGGCAAGGACAAATAGATCATACTTAGTTATGGTTCGCGGTAGGAGATTCACACGTAAGGATGGATTAAGAATATATGAGACCTCATGCTGAGTTGAACAGTAAGTGTATTTTATCATTCTGGATGCAGTCCTCTGGAGTTTCTGTGGGAAAGGGTTCCCACCGATGGGAGCCCGGGATGTTTGGCACTTAATACCTATTATGCCTGGCGCTACCATAGAGATATTATCTCTATGGGCTATACTAAGGTTAATCTGCCCTGCTCATGTACACATGTACATACGTACCAACCTCTGGTCATTATATCTCTGATCTCATCATAGTCTGGGTCTAAAGTGCCCTGTGAAGTAAACGTTTACTGAGGCAGAACTATGTACAGACAACAGCTACAACGTTCTGTCATTTTGTCATGTCTCTAATTGGTATGCAAAAAGTATTGAGGATATAAACATCGAGGTTATGTAACTACTGGGGGTGGGGGGGGGGGGGAGAGAAATCAAATTATATATTGAAACCGCTACTTTCAGTTTTCCAGTAATAGAATAGTGCACAGCTATGTTTGTTGTTGTTTTAGTTAAATATTGTATAGTATTTAACTGTCAAATTTTATACGCAAATCGAACTTCCCACCCTGTATGTTTTATGTGTTCTGGCTGTGGAATTTCAAACGTTTTACTCGATCACAAAAAGCCTCAATAGAGCGCATTATACGATAAAGCCCTTACTTTTTTTCTGCGCGATCACCGTTATTGAACGAGACGAGCTCTGGTCTTGCAATAGAGGATGCACAACAGTATTAACACAAGGAACCCGTTAAAAAAAATAGGATTGAGATCAAACAGATATTTGAAAAACAGGAATAAGTGTAGAGGCAACAACAAAGAAACGTTTGTGTTTCCAGGAAATTCTACTTTGGATCACAGCCCTGTATCGACGGAATGATTAAATTTCAGGAGACGTCTCAATTTGGCTTTTGTTTTAGGATTGAGACCAATAGTTTATGGACGTCGCGTTCAAGAAAAATGGACGATGTTTATTGCGTATAGGAGTGGATTAATGGCCGCTACTTTAAAGGAACTGTTATATATTATGCCATTTGTGTTTCCTAGCGTAAGAAAGTATTTGAGAGTATAATTATCTCGGGGATGTGTTTGGAGAAAGAATTATGTTATAGATAGCACTTTTGTGCAGCAGCCGTGTGTCTGGAGGTTGCTAAGCTTTTTGGGTTTGAGGCAAGATTTATTTTAAATGTTTCCATTTTAATGCCGGGGGATGAAGCTGTGGATTGTCTTTCTGGAGGCACCAGACTGTACACGTGTTTGTTTTTATTCCCATCTCTCTCTCTCTCTCTCTCTCTCTCTCTCTCTCTCTCTCTCTCTCTCTCTCTCCCTCCCTCTCTCTCACTCTCCTCAGGTCTGTGCAGTGGAAAATAATAGGCCTACATGTGCCTTTCTTAACTATGAAAACAGATGGTGGGATGTTAAGGGGGGGAGTGGGGTCAGCCAAAGTATCGACGTCGCTAGACTCGTCCAACACGGAAATTGCCTCTTGCTCATCTTAGCAGTGGCTGTCTGTTAATGTGTCAGTCGTTGCGTACGGGTGTAGACCTCTGTATCCCTCATGGGAGGGCTCGCATATATATGTCTGAGTGTGTGTGTGTATGTGTAGGGTTGTGTTACGTCAACAGGTTTGTGTGGATACGTTTTTCCATGACGTTGAGTGTGGAAGACAGAGAAAAAGATGAAACTCCATCTCCAGACTGTAGGGGGAAGTGTACGGGGAGAGCAATCCTTCCCCAGACAGGTTAACCTGAAGCGCTCTTTATTGGCAAATTGTGTTATTGAAGGTTACTCTACTTCTTAGGACGTTAGAGTGCTGGGGGTCTGGTTAGAGAAACTCAAGTTTAATCTAGTGTATTAATATTTCATTAAATATCTGTCTGTTCGAGTACAGCCATTCAGATCGACCCACTCAAGCACAAGACCAGTAGTCCTTAACCTTTTTGAGCCTTTTCCCCCTTTATATTCATGTCTCATGGCATTAGAAAACAACAACAACGCATTTAACAGAATTTTAAGACTTTACACAAAAGTGCCACACTTGATGTTGTTTGTGCTTACCTAGTTTGTCAATCGAAATGACAGATGTAGTCAGGGCGCAGGCCTAGGTATTTCAACCTCAAATCCCCAACTTTCTCTCCAGCTGAGGCGAAATGACCCCCTAACTTGAGAACCATTGCATTAGACATTCAAGCAGGACTTTCACATACACGCGCAAGTGGTGTGGAATAGATTTTTTATCCAGCTTTTTTTCCCCCCTGGTCTGCACAATATCAATCGATAAATTTGGTATGGTAAAAAACCCTGCCTACTCAGGGAATTTTAAACTTCAGCGGTTCTTAAACTGCGGTGTACACATACCGTGGCGATATTTTATTATGACTGTTTTATTATTAGCCTTACCTGGGGGTGGGAAACATTTCGTTGCAGCATGGCAATTTTCACTGTGTTGAGAAGCTTTTTTTATACAAGCAAACAAAGTCTTTTGTCGTGTAACGTGGCACTTACCTTAATATCAAGTTATTCATCTAAATATCTAAAACTATGAATGGTGAGTCACTTTGTCTCGGGATCCGGACACAGTCTACATTTGAGACCTCTGGACCTATTTGAACCGAGGCGTGTGTGTGTGTGAGGGGGAGTGGGGGGGGGGGAGGATTGATGCTGATACATCATTATAATTATCACTTCTCATTCCCTTTTTGCGTCCCTCTCTCTCTCTCTCTCTCTCTCTCTCTCTCTTTCTCTCTCTCTCCTGTCTCTCTCTCTGTCTCTCTCTCTGTCCCTCTTTCTTCCTCTCTCTCCCCCCCCCCCCTCTATCTCCCTCTGTTCCTCTCGGCCCCCTCCCTCTGTTGAATCTTTAACAATAAACTTTGTCCAAAAAAATTGATAAATTTCGTTAAAAAAAAACGTAAACATCGGGGGAGACTGGAAGGCTCAATAGATCTCATTTCAGACACAACAAAGAGCAGAGCAAGAACACCATTACCTGTAAAGTAAAAAAAAATTAATATAACATCCAGATCCACTATACCAGCTTCTGAGATTTAGGCTCGTAAAAGATTTCCAAGCTTACTTTTGGTTGATTTTCATGCCATAAAATTGAAATATATTTCAATGAAGAAAAAAAAATTAGATGTGCCAGGTTGGCCATCCGAAAACCACGGGACTTAGTGAGATTCTCTGCTTAGATTCTCTATTTCCTAACTCTGTTTCCAAAAGCGTCGTCATGTTGCGAGAGCGCTATGTTAACTTCAGGGTCTCTACTTGGCAAGTTCTGGACCCTCTGGAGAAATTATTTGCGAGCGAAACCAGCCTCGAAATGCATGTATTGTGAAGTATGTTGCGGGAGGTAGAACCATCCGCGTCTCCGTGGTGTCTGTACTTTTTGGTCGGATCAAAGATTCTAGAGACATTGTATCTAGTATCCTTGGCCGGATGCAAGGCAGACTGCATATTAAAGACACACAGGAGTGTTACTTATAGGGTGAAGATTCGTTGGCGATACAAGGAATGGGAGTTAAGTTGTCTATTGTAAAATTACAAATCGTAGGATTTGATATGCTGGACTGGTAAACTCTGAGTGAGTGAGAGAGTGAATGGATGGGTGTGTGAGTGAGTGAGTGAGTCACTGTATTTATTTTTCTCTGGGTGGTTTATCATAACTTTTAAGAGATTTCCATTCTCTTGTGCATGTAGTCCTACTTGTTCCATAAACACTGAATTTGTTTATTGTTTTTAAAGGTGAAAATAATCCACATGTATCTTGAGAGGCAGAGTAGAATTACTTTCTAAAGAAAGAAAAACAAATGGAGGAGAGAAAGAAGGAAACACTCCTCTGTGTGCTGGCAGTTATTTCGAGATTTAGTGGTCAGGGTGGTATTATTAGTGTAGTTTCAATTACTACAGCCCGGGGGCTGAGTTCTTCGAGAAACAAAGAATTTTTCTTCAGTCACTACTGGAACACTTCCGCCTGTTTCTTCATGGCTGTTTCTTGAAATTCTGCAGGTTAAAATAGCCTCACTGGCAATTCCATTCTATTTTTTGTTTTCTGAGCTACGACTGTACGGCGCGTCAGCTCGACTCTGGCTGTATTGCGTTGCGTACTGTCGAGAAGTCGTATCTCTAAAACATTACAACAAGTTAAGTAGCCAACAAAAAAAAGGAGGTTATCTATTAGAATGGAAAATACATGCACGTAGAGCTGCACATACCTCAGATACTTCCTGCCTTACGCTTGCACCCCTCCTGCACCGAAGATGGTCCATAGGGTCATGATATTCTGTCGGATGCTGCCATCTATAGATCTTTGTGTTTCGAATCCACGATTTTGCTCTCATGTCAGGGCTAGGGAAGTGTTTCCTTTCCTCAATGCCTTCTCCCATCTGCTCACCTAACAGAAAGGACTGATTATTCTTTGTGTTGGTGTTGTTTTTGTCGGTGGTGTAAAATAAGAGAAAAGCTAACCAAATGTATCACTGCGGATTTGCCTATAGAGGTATTTCCGCTGGTCCCGTTGGGTTTGTTGTCGGTTTGAAGATGATAAACTTGGTTTTGCTTATGATTTTATATATCAAACCCTTAAAATAAGCGTTAATCTACAGATAAAATCAAACATAACTTCCAGGAATATTTTCTGTCTTGATGTGGACATAATCGACTGATGTTCAGGTAATCACTCTCCTAGTAGCAGTGACTGCGTCCCTGATTGTTATAGAATCCATCCTTTAAGCTATACTCGTTAGACAAGGAAGAGGGTCTGTGTGAATCATGATCAGAGGTTGGCCGGGGGGTGTCTGTATGAGTACTATGGGTATGAGATGTGGAGGGGCTCTCTGTGAACCAGGAAGAAGGTCTGTACTGTACGGATGAGAAATAGGGAGATCAGAGTGAATGAGATGCGAGTCTGTGTGAGTGTGGAGTAAGAGATCTGTGTGAGATTTAATGTCTGCTCAGATTAATTTGTTTCCAATTCCAGGAGACAATCAGAGCGTGTTATGCCCAGTAAATTTTGCAACTGGCTTGTATTGAATTTCTGCTCATACATGGAGCCGATGTCTGCCCAGAGAGACGTTCTCTATCCAAATCAAAGTATTTAAAGACAGAAAAGAAGAGAAAAATCAGAAATGGCCTGGGGATGGAGGTTGGGGATGAGGTGGGGTGGTATAGGAAGAGTGTTCTGTAGGACCAGATGCGTCCCATTCTTGAAAATGATGGATCCGAATGGCTTTTCACAATAGATAATTTATGCCGATGTGATCATTTCGCCCATCCTTTTAATTTCTCCTGAGACTTGATTGCGTCCCCTCTCTCCTTTGCATTTTCTGTGTACACATGCGTATATAATTTTTATATAATGTTTAAGTGTTGACACGAGAGTGTTTGTTTGTAAAATATGTTTAAGGGGATATGTGTTTGATGGGGAATGAGGCTCGGCTTTAAGGCGGGCTGTTTCCATGCCATGATGTTTTAGTGAGAGTATAATAATTGAGTTGCTCCGAATCGCAGCACAGTAAATGTTTTCTGGCTACAGAAGAATTCGATAAACCCGTTATAAAGATGGCTATAGCTCAGCAATGCAGTCCTTGGCAATTTTAATTCTCTGCTCACAGTTTCTTCCTCTTTCTCTTGTTCTTTCCACTGAACATGCTAATTTTCTGGATTTGTCATGGTAAAGAAAGTGCAATCATTTCCTGCAGCTCTCCGGTTCTGTCTGATGGGGTCCGTGAAGAGCAAATAACTCTTTCCATAGACTACGTTATTTTGGCTGGGAAGTGGGAGGTAATCAACTTTTCTAGCGAATGATTGCTCCTTTGATTGTAAGGGGAGAAGGATTCACTTTTCTTTGTTGGTTTTCAATCATAATAACGTCTAATGAATCGTGTGAATAAATGGGCCTCAGGAATCCGCATTTCAAGTGAAGAAATATATTAATGGGATTTTTTTGGTGGGGGGGGGGGTTGTTTGCGGGAAAGATACCGAAAATACATGTGTTTTGGCTTTAGGGGGGGAAAGGCTATTCTTTCTACCTGTGGATTATGCAGTGACCCAAGAAAAAGTCTTCTTTGAGCAGCATTAGACTGAAAAATTATTTTACAAGAAGGAACTTTACATTGAAGAAAAAAAAAATTATCTCAATCAGCTGGCCGTTTTTTACTAGTAACAAAAACAAATATGATTTTACATCTAAAGATATAATGTTCTTTTGTTAAGTATTATCTAGTTTGTCGTGTCTGCTTTTACGAGACTTTTATCGTTATTCTGTACTTCTGTGATTTGTTTACCTTCGGAGAGGGATAGCCGTTTCTCTCTCTCTCTCTCTCTGTCTCTCTCTCGCTCTCCCTCTCTTTCTTTCTCCTTTCTATTGTTTCTCTCGCTGTCTCCCTCTTCCTCTAGCCTTTTCTTCTTTTTTTTTTTTTGCTCCTGTTTTTCCGTCTTCCATTTTTTACTATCTTCCCTGTCTATTTGTCTGCCTGTGTGTCTATTTTTCTGTCTGTGATGTCAGTTTTTATTCCAGTTAATCAATGTGGAAATGCCTTCTGTCACACATGATTTCTTATCGTTTACATAGAGCTTCCTTGCGTGTGTTTACTTTGTACTTGCTTGTTTGTTTTGCGTGCGCGAAGTGCGACCTCGTAATGGAGAGGATTTCTTGTAGTGACGTGGAATGTGTTTCTGTGGAGATGTGGGGCGATAATGCGTGCAGACCAGTGGTCCTTAACCTTTTAAACCCCGTTTCCCCCTTTATTTAGGTTTCACGACTTTATTTTTCCACAACAATTCAGGTTCGCTTCCATAGACTTAATATTTTGGAAAAAGCGCCCCCCGCCCCCCCCCCCCAATCACCACTGTCACAAATCCCAGACTGGGAGATGTAATAAGTATGACAGGACAACAATCACGAACAAACAAGTTAACACTTAACAGAACAATCCATCAGACTCACACATTTATTAAACATAATTATACATATAATAGCGCAATTACATACATTATATTATTGAAATGCACTGCCGTACAACGGCCTTATTCTCACACACACTCTCCCTCGGATCCACAATCCGGTAGTTACTCCTAAAGGCACTTCGGCCTCAGCCTCTCCCTCAGGGTCTTAATAGCACATTAATAATTTACTGGCACCGCAGTCTCTCAATATCACCTTCCTATTGTCATACACCTTAGCACTCCCCTAGCACCTCAGCAGGGCAATAACACATTATTATTTCCATAGCCATCAACATGGCAACAACATAGTATCAGTTCACTAGCCTATCAACATGGCAACAATATAGTATCTCATTCACTCTCATATCTACGTCCCTGTCCGTGACCTGACTGCCACGACTTTATGTGCCTCCACTGTCCTACACTGACAGCCTCACTTCTGGCCTATGTGTGGCCTCCGGCCCTATGCTGGCCTATCCCCTGTGCTCATCGAGGTGGCTCTTCGGCCCGTCCCCGACACCAGTCATTACTGGAAAGACTCTCTCCCTAGTCTTCTCGACTGCTCCCTTTATGTCCGCCCGATGGGCTCTTATTCACAGGTCCGATCCGTAGGACCTTCTAACTTGCAGTGATAGTAATACCGCGCTTTCGCCTCATTCAGACCCCCCCCCCCCACTACTCACAACAGCACGCTTAACTTGCTGTCTACTGTGAGCCCTTCTTACTCTACACCCGCTCTGTAGCAATCCCCTTAATTGCACTCACTCCACTCGTGACAACCACTACACACACGCACGCACACGCACGCACATACACAGAGAGAGAGAGACAATTTCAAGTTTAGTGTAGGCTGATATAATGTGCTCACTGTGACTGGCGTATCGACATAACTAAAAGTGCCAAATTTGGAACGGGCTTACTAGATGCTGTGTAACATGTAATTCTGCATCATTTCAGTCCTTTCTAGACCACTGACAAAAGTCATGAGAAATATCATTTAAGTCAAATCAATTAATTTTAAAATTTAACCCTCTGGTGCTTAGTGTTTCATATTTGAAATACGTCATCTGATACCGAATGTTCTAAATCTGGAGCACTTTCTAATTTATCATTGAAGTATGTGTGTGCATGCGTGCGCATGCGTGCGTCTGTGTGTGTGTGTGTGTGTGTGTTATAAATCAACATCTGTATCTGAGACTGTGATGTAAGTACGTGGTTGCAACTTGTGAAATAACACAGGAAATCAGCGGTTCAATGTGTGTTTAGAAATTATGTTGGGAGGATGACATGGTATCTTTGGGAAATTTTCCATTTTGAATCGCATCCTTTTGATGTCGAGAATGTGACGTTACAAAATTATGTAGAAACGACCTTCTGTCACTGTCTCATTTCTCCAAATTTTTTATCTATTGCAAATTTCAGAATCGTTTTTTGAAAGGGCAATCCCTGTCTTGACATTGGTGGGGTTAACGTGCAAAGAAAGGATTCAGATCGAGATGCAAAACACCGGCTAGAAAAGTTCAGTTAAATGGAATGTTAACAATGCGACATCCAACAGAGCCCGTGTGCTATTGGGCACAGATTGTGTTTTGACGCTCCCTCACTTTCCTATCACTTGCAAAAGCTTCGGATTTCTTCCTGGGTCTTACACCAGTGTTTGTCAACTTCTTTTGCCCCATACCCCATTTCAGTTTTCCAAAACAACCCCCCCCCCCACCCCCCCCCCCCATCTTGATTGGACAAAGTTAGTATACAGTATATACAGATAGATTTTAAAAATATTAAAATTTAAATATTCAGTATGTACACATGCAGACCACAGCTGCGTTTCAAAGACAGTATATGCAAGAGGGGCAAAACGCTTTGAGCATCGACCAGAACAACTGGGAAGCAAAAGCCCTCGAACTGTCAGTCAGTCTGGAGACAGATTGTACAGAAAGGTCTCTCCAATTTCGCAGAGACACTTGCTCAGCAGCACGAGGCAGAGAGGATGGGAAGAAAAGCTGCAGCCCAGGCAGACAGACCAGCCTCAGACTTCATCTGTGCCCTCTGCTGTGCCCCGCATCGGACTGGCCAGCCACACCAGACGCTGTACCAGAAAAAAACACCCAGAGCACAACTCCAGGGTCTTCCGAGACTGAAGGATGCCTACTACTACTATGTACACATTCAAAAGAAGTTTTAATTAAACGTTTATTTCAAGGAAACCACCAATACGACATAAACAAAACAACCGTTTATCTATACAGTCAAGATAAAATACACTATGAAATTAAGATTTCTATGAAAAATTCCTACGCCCTATTCGGAAGTCCCACACCCCAACAAAACATTGCCGTGCCTCACCTTGAGAAACACTGGTCAACACTGACATACAGACAAAGATTTGAGTCTTTGATGTGGCGCCTTTCGTCATTATGTGGACGATGGACTGGTCAAATAAAGGTTGTCTTTAAATTTAGTTGAGTAGTAAACAATGTCACAGGACTCGACACCCGGCCCTGAATGAGACTAGGTGCACACGTCAGATTTTCAAAATTTCGCGAGAATGGCTGAAAGAACAGTATTATTTAGTTTTTGTTTCGTGAACAAAAACATTACACATGCTATCGTCAGTAGTGGGCGTCATGTGGAGCAAATTGCGTTCATCACTTCTTCAAACACAAATGCGAGGGATTCTTCATGATATGAAATTTATAAACGAACATTTATGAAATTTAAAGAGATGACGCTCTGAGTACCATACAAAAATAAAGTACCCAAATGGACCACGAGGGGCGTAAAGTGGCCGTTATCGTACCGACGCGCCGTAAAATCCAAATTCAAATTCAGACTGAAATTGCCCCGAATCCTCAAAATTTGCCTATCATGCATTAGAAGGGGGGAACGTTAGAATTATTGGTGCAATGGACGATGCGTTACATCCTGTTGTTCAGCCACAAAAAAATAATAATAATAATAATAAACGGACACATTATTGCTTAACTTTAAAAAATATATTACCATCTATCATAAACAAACTGCAACTTTATTATATGACTATTTCATTGTCTGTGTGCATAAGGTGACACTTTCATTACTTATCTATGGCTTTCTGCAGTTGCCAAGTTGTCTTTACGAGCTTGAAATCATGTTTTAGAATCGATATTTCTTTTCCCCTTGAGATCAAAACGCCATTAATCAAGGAGTCCGTCTGGATCAGGAGAAACGCCAGATATGTAAAAGAAATAGATAAATAATGATAAAACAACAGCACAAAAACAAAATAGTTCACTAGATTTTTCGAAAACCTGGCAGACAATGACTCCTAGGGGCATATCAAATTAAGGAGGTGAGGCCAGGGGAGGAGATAAGATAATCTGGAGGGAAGAGACAATGAGATTTCTTCTCTGATGTATGAAATTTACGAGTTGTCATGTCAAGACGAAATTTCATGTATTTTTAATACACACATTTACAGCAATCTTTCAGAAAACATTCAAACAGAGAAATTCGAGCGAGATGTTTTAAAAACTGCCCGTGATTGGCATGAAAAAGGATGAATTAAAGATACGTTTGTTTTGTACACCAGCTAAACAAACAAACAAACAATGCTGTTTAGTTTGAGTGTTAACCCAGATGTAAAGTTAGAAATTCGATTCTCACTAGGGGAAAGAACATAAACTCTTCAAATTTTATTGTCAGTGATGTTGAATCAACAACAAGAAGAAACTTCAGTCTGAAAGGTGATAGGATGGAAAGAAACTGTGATATACATTTTTTTGGTTTAATCTTAATAACACCGCAGTTACATAAAAGAGTGAGTGCTCTA
Organism: Onchidella celtica; assembly: GCA_963931925.1. Classification (NCBI taxonomy): domain Eukaryota; kingdom Metazoa; phylum Mollusca; class Gastropoda; order Systellommatophora; family Onchidiidae; genus Onchidella; species Onchidella celtica. The sequence goes on from OZ007571.1 coordinate 34,970,870, forward strand.
AAGTCAGCCTTTTGTCGGGGGGTGGGGGTGAGGGGGGGGGAGGGTGTCCACTCTGAGCATCTCTTCGTGTGTCCGTCTCCTCTTTCTCGTCATCTTCCTTTCTTTCACACACTTTGAAATTTGTTTCGTCCCTTTTCTTAAAATTTTATTTTGAAATTCTCCCCGCTTACGGTACTCCTTTCATCTTCAGCTATTCATACATTCACGGGTATTGGCGGGCCTTTTGTTCGAGGTCTCAAAAACACACATTTCAATTCGTGATGTTTGGGATCTGAGTAATACTGAGCACTCGCGAGTCCCGTTCTTTTTGTTCTGTTAGTCACTACAATCTTCCTTTGTGCCCGGGCCAGATAGAGTATTGCTAGAAATAGTAACTTTTGTATGATTTGTGATTTCATTTAGTTTGCTACGTTGAAAAAATGCTCTTTGTAGTCTTGCCGTCCCTGTTTTCTTCCCTCTCTTTTCAATATTACAATTTCAATTTTCACTGAGATGAAAAATGGAGCCTGCCCATGAATCACTACAAAAGGTTTTTAGTTTTCTGTTTATCACTGTATGTTTGTGTGTGTGTTAGTATATACGTGTTAGAGTGAGGGAACAAACAAAACGAAACTGCAGTTAGAACGAGGCCCGAACATGCAAGGGCAGATAAATAGAAAAAAGAATGTTTTCCTCCAGCAGAGTTCTAGATAATTATTATTTCAATCTTTGTGTTATTTCACGCTGGCAATTTTTGTGTGAGTGAACTAAAGCGGTGGAGCCAGCTACGCTTCGGGCCCGGTGCTTTAATAGCGACTGACACGCAAGCAGGCAGACTGGCAGATAAATTAAATACATACAGAATTTGGTAGGATTGTGGGTGGTATGTAACCAGACAAGCACTGGGCACATGGTAGGCACTTAAATGGACATAATAATATAGACAGGTAGGCAGGCAGGCAGGCAGGCTGGCTGGCAGGCCCGGACGACAGACTGAGAAAGTGGGTAGGTAGATTGCAAAACGAACACTTTTATAGTAGACATGGCTAAATATTTTCTGACACATATAATTATGTAGACCTACTAAACCTTCCTGAGTCCTGCAGCCTCATTTTTCATTAATTATTTATTTTAAAGCAGCGGTTGCTTTATTTCTGCTTATTCAACTCGGATAAAGAACCCCGCCCCCCTTCCCACCTCCCCCCCCCCCAACAGAGGACAAGAGGGAGGGTGGGAGTCCATGGCAAGAGAGTATGGGTAGAAAACTCGCCAGACAAATATTTTTTTTTGGAGAACTCTCCAGAACAAAAGTCTTTAAAATACAGCTGAAGTTCACCCAAAATTTACGATCGAAACAAACATCCTGTGCCAAGTGGCTTTTGAATGGCATCACATCTGTCCGCCCGTCTGTGTGAAAATAAGAACGGAAGGAAATGATGACGCAGGGCTCGCTCTCTCAAGTCCCAGGGACCAGGCACAAATCAATACAATTGTATTTCATATCTCAGTTTACTTCCTATTGTATGGTGATTTGTTTAGTTTGGCGAGTTGATGAGACTGGAAGGAAATAGTTCAAATGTGGCCAAAATAATGACAATAACAAGAACAGTTGTTGTTGGCCATTCATCATCAGAGCAACTTATTTGTTGTTTCCTCTTTGTTTAACGTTTAATTTGTCTTTTCTTAAGTTTTCCCGAGGGTTTCCTTAGCCTTTGGTGACCAAAAAGCTTGCGTGGTTATTTTATTTTCACTTTAGTTATTTTTCTTTTAGAATTCATTCTGTAACGTTCCTATTCCTGGTTGCTAGGGAAGTGTTGTGCGAAAAACAACTTGGAAAAAAAGGGGTTGGGTGGGGGTGGGAAGGGGCACTTTTGACTTTGTGCCAAATTCTACTGCAGCCCTCTAGCTTTTACTGATTGTGTATGTTTTGTTTTTCTTTCTTTAGCTAGTCTAGGAAACAGAATCAGATCTCGTGTGGACATTTCTGCTACAGTAACCCAGAACGATGTGATTTAGAGTTGCATAATATCTACTGGAGAAGCTCTGTACTACCCCCCCCCCACCCCACACACGCACACACACACGCACGCACGCGCGCCAAACATATTACTGTCTTTTCCATTATTTCCACCATTAGCCTCCCGCTGTGTGTTATATAATTTGGGACAGTTCAAGCCGCCTTTCTCTTTTTGCCTCACAAACCTGGACTTTAAAAAAAATTATTATTCATTCTTGTTTCTGTTGATGTCGTTCTTTATTTGACGTTCCTGTGTAATTTTCCGTGAAATACTCAAACTCGAATATTCACATGTTGTGTGATGTCTTTTAATATCATTACTGACGTTACACTTTTAGGCGAACAGAATCTATTTTCCTGCCCTGGGAGCTGAAAAACTTGTTTGATGGGCATTCTTTTCCACCTGAAGATTCCCTGTAGTCTCGGCTCTCCCGAGAGATTTATTACTGGCTTTTGGAACATGTAAAACTTAGAGGATCCCGGTGACCAGATTGTTACGGTTGACTCCCTTGTCTGCGACATATGGAATGAATTTCCTGTTGCTGCTTAAATAAAATATTAATTGGTTTCTGACATCGGAAGACTGGTTCAGTGCCTTTTAGAAAAGATAGCGCACTGTGGATTATTTGCTTGCTTCTCAATTAAATTGTTTTCCTGCCCACTGCTAATGTAACGTTTTAGTCAAAGCCTAGTTTGGCGCCTATTTTCATTCTGTATTTCATTTATCTTTTTTCAGACAAGATCGCCAGACACACGAGAATCCTACTGGGGGAAGTTGTTATAGCCAAATGTCTCTCGCCCAGGATTCAAGTGACCATATTTTGCAGCTCGTGGAAAGATAATCATTGAGTTACCCTGTCTCCCTCCCACTCCCCCAAGGTGCAGGATAGCTGCAGCAGCATCGGTAATGGAATTCCATGGGGGTATTTTTGTCCTGCAAACATCACTTATCTGCCTCATGAATAAGAAACGAGCCGGAATGCAGAGACAGTGTCCTTCATTATCCCCCGGCGACAGATAATCCGACTCCACGCTACTGCCGTGTGCGCTTACATTTCAAACAAAGACGCCCGAGTGCATGTGTAATTTGTAAGCTGAGCAAGAAAATCAAAGAAGGAGGGATATCTAAAGTGGTAACAAGCGATCACGGTACAGGGAAGTTGCACAAAGTGACAGAGCAGAGCAGGTGCCTGTTTTAGGGTGTTCCTTGCCACCCAGAAGCCACGGCATATTCTTCTGTAATTCAGGGTATCAGCATTCTGACCCCTATTGATTTACTGGCTGAACTTATCATGTCAAAATCAAAATCTCTATGCCAGAAAAGTAGCATTTATTCAGTTTACTCAAACCTGGTCTGACCTCGAAATCTACACCAATGAATTTGTCCGTAGCACTATTGGGGTCGATTCCCATCATGAATTCCACTGACTGGATCAGCAACAGTACATCAAGTACATTCCTTCAGCCTATTGTCGTACCTGTAGGAGGTCAAGGGCTGGACACCTCCATGGACATCACCGAAAGTTCGCCCGTATCCATGTCGGACAAACCTTGTGGTGAAGCTCTCTCTTCCCAGACTCCGGCTGCTGTCAAACTTCCAGGCTCACTGGACGCCTTGCTCTATATCGTCATCGTTCTTATGTTTTATGCCTTCAGTATTGTGGTGCTCATGGTCAAATATATACGCCGTGAGCGCGAGGAAGCTAATCTGAGGAATTATTACCATGAATTTGTGTCTAGAGACAAATTTCGATCCGCTCAATACAAAAACCGGCAATTCATGAAAAGAATATTTGGGAAAGGTTCACTCAAAGATAATAGGACACTGTCCACTGTGGAAGAAGAGGACGGGGATGTATCACCAACACCGAAAAATAGCAACAGGTTTAAGAATCATGCTCAGACCATCACAAGGAATGGGAACACATTTAGTAGGCTACTTGTTGACTCTGACGAGGGCAAGAATGTGAAAGAGAGCTTCAAATTTCTGAGTGCTAAGGGTCAGTTTTGTAGAAATGGGTTCTTTGGCAAAAAATTTTGTAACAAACAAATTTGTTCTAAATGTGTGTCTGAGAGCGCACCGACCATTGATTGGGATGACGGAAAATGCAGTGAATCAACTTGTAATAAGCACAAATTCAAAGGAAAGGATGCCGTGGAAATCAGATTATACGATCAAAGAACTTCATTAACGACAAACTCTGTACAGAAAACCCAACAGAAAGATTCCATAGATCGTAATTATTTATATGAGAGAGATAACAGTGTCTTTTGTCCCATTTTAGAATGTGATTCAGAGAAAGAGGAAGACGATGAGGATAATGGCAATGCCATTGGTGGAAGGTTAAAACAATGCAGCGAAAATGTTATAGTTCATGCTAGCTATGATCCGGCACCCGAAGAGGCAGCCATTGTGTCATCTTGTTCATTAGAAGTGTCAGAACTGTTAGCCAACATGCCACCTTTGGGGGCTGCAAGCAACAGCAACGATATGGATACTTTAGATGGGCTTTCCAACTTAGACAGTGAGGCAGAAAGCCAGTCTTTACTGAATTATTCTGCGAGCATCAGAGGCGCCAACAGCTTTTGTAGTGGTCAGATCAGAGAAAGTCCGGTGGGTTCCAAAAACAAAAGTGCCAGTGCCGACGACAGGCTAAAAGATCTCAGTGATTTCCTCTCTGAAAGGACGTCTCTCCTTTCCTGCACCTTGTCCATTGACGACGGGGAAGATGATGACGCGGGAACAAACCACAGCTCCTCCAAACATCATCCCAATGGACTAACACATTCACTGAGCAATGGCAAAGTCAAGGATGAACTGAAAACCAATGGAAAATCCATCCTCAATTCTCTCTCTAAATCCGTGAGCAGCGACGAAGAGGAAATGATGAAACTACTCAATAATATCACGATGTTGACGGAAGAATCGGGTGTCTTTAAGAATCTCAAATATTTCCTTAGAAGCTTTTCAAAGCACGAGGTAGAGGAGGATGTCCATGAGAAATCAAACTTGTTACCCAGAGAGACCTATTTTGGTCCTGGAAGTCCAAAGAGCTTTTTTGGTCCCAGCCAGTCGGCAGTTGTTCCCACTAAATGTGATCCCATTAAACAGATTTCTGATTACACAGACATGGACTCGGTCGATGACGAGCTCCTCAATTTAGAAGAGTATGAGAACTATGGAAATCGATGGGGGTACACATACGACGAGGACGACGAAATTTACTCAGAAGGAGACAAATCTTCCAGTTTTGGTGAGTACTGTATGGGTGAGACCAGTGGCTCGCAGGTAATAGACTTGAGTAAACCACTGGTCAGGCGCCAGCTGGATACAGAGACCAAGGATGGATTGAGTCGAGCTTTCATCGGATTAGAAGATCCTTGGCTGGACGATTTCCCCCCTATGAACAAGCCGAATCCCATGGTTGCAGGCTATGGAGCCGCCAGGAAAGAGACAAAAGTCTGACACCACAGAAAATGAAAACAAAAACAAAAACAGCAACAGCAATTTGCACGAATGTTCGTAATAAAAGATGAATTAACGAATAGAAAGGGAGTGTTAGCGAAATCCAATGAATTCGCAGATCTGGACAGAGGACAAGAGACGCTCGGCTTCGCTAGTGACTGCCTTGTACTGTCTTATTCATACAGATAATAATATATTACACGCTCATGAGAAGCCAAGAATTTTGAAAAGTTTTCATCGGCTTTAATCAAGCATTAGCTTTTATTGAGCATATTCATAAGTTTTCTCTACCTGTGATTTGCCATACATTGATTACTTTCTCTGTTGAACTGTAAGTACGAGAGTTGCCTCCTGGGCGTGAGCTGAGTTCCTATGTGCTTCCCTGTGTTACGCACGTATTTGTCTCATATCAAAATTTGCTCGTAATTTTATCTTTCATTCCTACTATTTCTGTATGATGAAACTCGTTGTGTTTGTTCGTTTGCTTTGCATTGTCAGATAAACCTTACATTGATGCGCTCTTTTCCAGAGTGTCAAAATAAATCCCTTTCAGTGGGCTACGAAGGGGAATAATTCATGATTTTATTTTGTTTTCGTACTTGCTGTGTACTTATTCCAGCATTTCGGACTAAGGCAAGAAAGACCCCATAGAGCACCTTTTATGTGAAAACAGTTCTTGTGGATCACTTGTGCATGTTTTGAAGAAATCTGAACTTTCAAAATAAAAAATAAAAAATCTGTTCTTGAACTCGTGTATTCCATGTTAATATATCGATGATATATGATAAACTGTCGTAACTCGAAGATTAAAAAAAAAAAAATGTACATGTATAGGCATGCTTGTATCCCTTGACAGCCTGCAGATTGTGTTAAAAGTTGCGGATTAAATTATGAAAACTAAAGGTCAGATAAGGTTTTTACAATATCCTAACTGTTAAGTCTAATGAAGAAAGTACTTAATTCAGTTGTTGTTTTTGTACAGAGCCATCTTACCGCATGGGCACGCTCAGCAGTTGCCCAGGGCCCCATGTGTGCAAATTTACATTTTTTTTTTTTAAAGGGGGGAGAAAGGCCTGTTGCTTTGCCTAGGGGCCCATAAAGATATCAAGGTGGCTGAGGATTTTTGAAATTCTCCTGAAAAGTGTGTAAAAACTGAGTTGCGACAGTTCACCACGCCTCCGTCTATATTGTATGCAGGAAAAAATGGGACCTGCATTCAATTTGGCGGCATCCCTGTGTTTGTGTTTCCATAAATTGTTAAATTTGTACGGGCAATTAAAAATTGTGGGCGGTAATCTGTGAATCGTTATTGGCAGCAAATGTGAAGGTGGGACTAAAGAGATAGGGCCGTGGAAGTGTGTGTGTGTGGAGGGGATGGGGGTGGGGGGGGGGGTGGGAGGCGGATGACCCTTTGCTAATACATGTGAGAGAAAAAAGATTTATTTTGTTGAGAGTGTCCCAGTCGGTGATAGTTCATGATCATGTTTTTCACGTCTGTGTTAATGGAGTGTTTGAGAAAGGCATCGTTTAATCATGACTGTTTGAGTGAGTGCAGTTAATTGTTCATCTGGCTATTGCGTAATTATATGCCAAATATCCAGTTTCGTATAATATTGCTGATATTGGAGTTAAGATCTGGGAATGGGGATGAATTATCGCTTACTTTACATACATAACAATATTTTTTGGTTTGTTTTCTTCCCGGTCTCCCCTTCTACCACCGCCCACCTCGCGCCTCTGGTGGTCCCAGAAATACATGTATTTTGAATTATAGTTTAACAGTAACAACAAGTAACAGGGGCCGTACGTAACCGTATGTTTACAGTTATTAATCCTTTGCAAATCGCTTTCTCTCTCACCTCCCTTTATTTCAGCCGTGATACGTATAGTAACTGGAAAATACGCATTGTTTTTCAAAAAGTCGACCACAATACACATATCGCAAATTAAGGACACTTTCGAAAATGACGTCCATTTTAAAAAAATTATTATTATTAGTTTTACTACCAGGAAGTTAATTAATGCCTCGTAGAGCTCATCCTATTCCATTGTCAAATTATAATTTATAATACAGAGTTTATGACACAAATTATCATTTTGTGCTTTCACAAATATTACTCAGTCCTGGTGGCCATTTACCTTTAACTTAAATTAAATACTGGTGCAAAAAGGATAACAGTTTGTTAGCGTGTCGGCTACAACACTATGTGGTCTAACCACGGAGTTCTACAGACTAAAGATGGCACTATTAACAGAGCTGTGTGGTTCTAACATCTATTGGCCGAATGGTTGTTTAGCGTAGCCCAGTGTTTCTAAAGGTGGGGCGTGGAACTTCAGAATGGGGCGTAGAGATGAATCTTTTTGTATCCGAAATCTTTGTCCGATCATGGCGGATGGCACTTTTTTTTTTTTTTTTTGAAAATTGCAGTGGGGTGCAGGACAAAAAAGGGTGAGAACCACTGCAGTAGACAATTATTATCCGAACTGATTTTCCTCAGATGATTCTTTTATTATATGTACACTGGTTGTTGTTGTTGTTTTTTTTGTCTGTACGTGTGTAGAACGAGTCTCATATCATGCGCTTCCCTCTTTTAATTTCCTGTCATTGCTGTTTTCTGTTTTTAAATTTTCAGTGAGAATGTACACTAACCTAATGTATCTCTATTGTATTGATTTTGAAAATCCGTCATTAAGCGAGAGGGGAAAATGTATTCGGTCCCTCAGATTAGTCAGATAGAAGAGGTGAAAGGAGGCAGGGGATGGGTATGAAAAGGGGAGAGGAAGAAAGATAATGACAAGCAGTCAGTCCATCAATCAAACATCCGCTAGATGAAAATTTCCAGAGACCCGTATGGGCCGTGAAGTTACGGGACTTACACATTGAAGTTTCGACTGTTGGTCAGTGGTGCATAATTGCTCCATGGACTTGAAATTAATCATTATTTTGTTACTCTTCTCAGCACTGCGAGAAACGTATTGGCCCCAACCCACCGACCTGAATATGGTGCTCTGCCAGAGCTGCAGAAAACCGTAGATTTTCTTAAAAGAACAAATCTGCCGATTTAGATTGGTGAACGAAAGAAGAAGATTATTTTGTTATTAGGCTACAAATTATTATAAATGTAGGTATTACAGACTTAAATGTAATATAAAATGTATCTCTAACTAAGCAGAAATGTCAACAAAAAAATAATAAAAAATCACAATGTTGACAATATTTCAGTCAAAAACTTAGCAAAGTTACTCGCGTCAGGCGACATGCTAAACAAACTGGAGTTATGTAAGTTAAGAATAGGGCCTACCACATGTTGTGGTGCGGCTAAGACGACGAAGAAGGTCAAATCTGCACCTTTGGTTTAAAGCAGAGAACTATACTTGTAATGTTTGATTTCATGAACCTGATCCCCATCCAAGACAAACATAGTGAGTGCATCGTAATATAAGCATAAGTACCACGTATGTATCTTGACACTTGATATACATTAGGAAGTCATGTGATATCACTTCAACTTCAAGCGCATTGTGCCATTCATGTTGTACAGTTATGTATTTACTACATGTACTAGGCTTTTTGGTGCGTATGGGTGTGTGCTACCGTTGTTGCAGAAGAGTGGACAAAACTCTCCGAAGGAATTTTTCTTAGGACAAAACCTTCTTATGACAAAAACAACCTTGACTCTACACATATGAACAATATCAATAATTAGTATTGGTATTTCCTCCCCCCCCCCCCCCCCCCAACTGTACATTCGCATAGTAAAATCAACCCTTATACATGTATATTAAAAAAAAAAAAAGTCACTCTTCCCGGCAGAACCTTTATGTGACAAAATCATTCCTGACAAAAACCTTTCTGGAAGAATTTCACCATTGATAAAACCGTCCACCGATACACTCACGGACAAAACCACGTGTACCACTGAGAAGAACTTCCGAGGACAAAATCACATGTATCGTTGACAACAACTTCCTAGGACAAAATCACATGTATCGTTGACAACAACTTCCTAGGACAAAATCGTGTTTCGTTGACAACTTCCACGACAAAATCACATGTAACGTTAGACAACTTACTAGGATAAAATCACATGTATCGTTAGACAATTACTAGGACAAAATCACATGTATCGTTGACAACAACTTCCTAAGACAATCACAGGTATCGTTAGACAACTTACTAGGACAAAATCACACGTATCGTTGACAACTTCCTAAAACAAAATCACAGGTATCGTTAAACAACTGACAAAATCACACGTATCGTTGGCAACAATTTCCTAGGACAAAATCACAGGTATCGTTAGAGCAACCCTCCCGGAGACAAATTACATAAAATGTGTATGACATAAATTTGTGTCTTTTTCATCAATAATGTAAAGCTTTTGAACACTTTTCTGGCATGCAAAACGCTTCTCTATATATATATCATAATACCGCCATAAAGGATTATGATTACCTGGAGGTCACGTGGCTTGAAAGGTTGTTTTTGTCCTAAGTCACAAGAATGTTTTATCGGGATGCCGTTGTTGTGATGCTGTGGTGATGGTTGCCACGGTATGTTTATTTTGCTTGTTTCCATTTTCGCCCCCCGTACCACAATCCTACATTAACGATGATGATTGAATATTTACATCTTGACAGACGGTCTAACTAAGATTAAGCAGCTTGATCTGTTGAAATTATAAATATTCTTCTGCTTTTGTCGCGTGTGCAGTATTGTTTTCCATTGTGTCGCGTTTGACATAATCATCGTTTTTGTTCTTCTTTTTCCTGCAGCTCCACATGTATAACAATTATTGTGTTGTTTCTGTCTTTTCTGAGATCCCGCCGGGGGTTGGGGTGAAGAGAGGAAGAAATGTGTGAACATTATCAGGTGAAGAGATCAGGCCCTACGATAGACACCATAGGACATTGTGTTCTGTGGTGCATTGCTTCAATGGACCATGACGAACAATGCCAACATATTTCATCATGTGTTACCTATAAAATCTGCATTTACCACTGAGTCTCTTCCAAATAAATTAACAAAGTGATTATTATGGTGTGATTCCTGCCTTTTGTTAGCCAGTGTGGGGAATGTGTGCTGTATGCATGCAGTTGAGTTTGTGTTTTGAGTCTCATAAGATGGGAGAAAGCAATAAAAGCATGTGGACGCTATAAAGTATAAGGGTCACATTGTGCCAGATAAAAAGCAAGACAATACAAGACAGGAGTAGTTTTGATATCCTTCAACTGTACCATAATAAACACAACATAGAGGACACAATACATGTATTTGCCGAGAGGAAAACAGTTCTGTTTGTCTGGACAGGAGAGCTTCATATTCAGGAGGAGAGACCTTTCTAGAATTTGAACTGCATGACTTGCGAGGTTTTTGTTTGGCTTCTATTACTTCTAATTTTCGGGTCATGTCCACACAGCCTAGATCACTCTGTGATCGTGTATTGTCTTACCTAGGCAGCACAGGCCTTATATCTACACATATCATTTTGCTTATAAATTTTAAGTACACTAATTTAATTAGAAATGCAATGAATCTCTTGTTCTCAAACTAAAGAGATGAAAAGTTTAACTGGCAGAAATACATGTCTAACATATTCTGATCACCCAGAATACACACTAATTACCTTTCTATTTTGTCGTAGTGATTTGAACCCCAGGGCATGAATCTGCCATATTCATATAAAAGTACTTGTATGCACAGTTTAAATTTAAATAAATGTTGGTTGTAATGTTTGAATTCACTAATCAAACAAAATGTTTTTAACTGATGTGTTTCTCAATCTCATCTACGCGTACCTGGGAGGGATTGGTTCTACAGATCTCTAAAGCAAATTCTACAGCAGCATTTCAAGATCTGTAAGTCTTGTACATGTACATTTGTCTTCTGTACAAAATAATAATAAGACACCTATGACCTAGAGAGAGCTGAAGTTTTCATAGTCAAAGCATGCACGTAAAATACTTTTGGCCGAATACTTCAGTTTAAGCTTTTTGTGACTCAAGCAGTGCACAGAGTTAAACCTATCAATTCTGAACAACAAGGTAACAAGGCACAGTTTTCATCCCATTCACAACAGATGGTGGAAAATTCACAAATCCATCAGGTGGCAACACCAGAGAAAACTTTCAGATTTGCAAAATTTATTACAAAATGGTCATACACATAACAAGAGATCATAACAGCAAATATGAGAGATTATGGCAGTACATTAATTTTTAAAACAGAAGGAACCCTTTCATCCATCAACTGAAATATGGCAAATACAATCTAAAAACACCTTTGAACACAAGCTTAGTGGTGACAGGATTGGCTGGGATGAAATCCCCACTCTTTCCCCTTTGAAACTCTAATTCCTCTCCCTCTACGATATGTGTGCTCATCCTCTTGAAGACATTTCAGTATGGATGAAAGAGTAAAATGAGATAATGACACAATAAACTGGAGAAATAAAATCTGCTATCATTCCATAAAATACACTTTCATGACTGCACACATGACTTTAAATTTCTGTCCCTTGGGAAGTAAGTGCATCTAGATGTTAATGATACGATGAAACTGATGTGCACCTTCATTTCAATTCATATCTTGCACAATTCAAAAGATAAAAATGTCCAAATTTACACCATTGAACTAGACTAAAATTGACAAATCAACCACAGGTATTCTAGTAGTAGACTTTCAGGACACTGTTGAATCACATAATTAAATGTTATTCTGTGCTTATGATGTGTGCATACAGCATGTGAAAATTTAAAAAAAGAAACAGCTTCCCATATTTCACCTCTATACACCCAGACTTATTTCCTAGCTGAATAATAAAATAACAAAAACAAAGCCACCCAATGTAAACATCACTTGAAATGGTGTTCCATGTACATCATACAGTATGGGATACAGAACTGAGTCACTGATGACCACTCACACACAACAATAGTAATGATAATGGAAAATGAAGCTCATCTGATAGCTTCATGGTGTTCAGATGTACTTGGGATTACAAAAGTACAATGCTCATAAGATACAAGACAGGTATAAATTTTCAACTTCATGAGCCAATTATTTTTAAACAATTTGAAAACCAGTTTGAACACACATGAAATAGTCCCTGGATAAACCTAAAATTTCCCTGCAAGGTCACAAGTATGTGCATTCTGGCCTGATTTTACAATGCACTGATTATGAGTACACACCCACTAAAGTTACCCATTGTTTCACATGGAAGTTATTCACCTGCCCTGCCCTGTCTTTAATTCATAAAAGGTGACAAGACACAAGTTCTATCTTGTGCTTTCTTTGCATCTTCAAACTGCTCTAGCCTTCAATATAGTTTGTGTTCATCAAATATAGTATGCAAGTGTTTTATTTGAGATATCTGAAATAAAAGTAAAAAAGCACCATTTGTACTTGAATGAAATTTGGTTAAGATCTGCAATTGCAAAAATAAACTTTGTTTAGTTTACAATTAAAACACAATTGCACCAAATAAATTTCTATGGATAAAAACCAAACTTGAACACCTTAGAACTAACAGGTCTAAACAACCCCTACTATTAACATATTCTGCCAGAGTGCTATATCGAAGATTTGTGAACAGATATTTCTAATAATACATGTATCTGCAAGAAATTCCAAAACTCACATGCCGGTAACAGCAATGTTTATCCCATGTTTATTAGTGCATGCCCTTCAAACTTTCCTTGTTTTGATTAAAAAAAAATTTTTTTAATCCACCAAAATATTTGTGCAAAGATTCAATTTATGTGAAATTGCTGAATTCTTGGCTTTTGGATGAAACATTGCAAGTGAATGTTAATGCCACTTATGCCTTTCTCAATTTATTTAAGAAAAAATATGAAAATATCTTTCCAAACCAGGTCTACATGCTACTAGCTTGTCAATGTATATAATACTCAACACGTAAGCTGTTAATATTTCACCTTACATGATAGATGCAACTATAAGACAAGAGCAAGAAAATATAAATATACTTGTGCAGCGGGGACCATCAAAGCTGGCCAATGCCAATAGGCAAGGCGGCTTAAAGAATACAAGGCAGATGGTGAAAATTTTCACATTTGCGCTATCAGTATCACTATATTCAGTTGTAGCAATATTCTGAACCAACACATTTTAAATTTTAAATTATCTCAATAATGGACAAAGTTATGCACATATGAAGACAATAAAAAAAACCAGTTCTAACCAGTGTTCATTTTGTTCCTATTTTTGCCCTATATCTCAAAACATGATCCAGCAACAACTGCCTTGTTTTCTCTGGCCGGCTCACACATGCGGCCAACAACTACCTGACAAATCATAAAGAATTGCTAAATGATCATACTGCAAGGTCTTGTGAAATAATGAAAGTTTAGAAAAGATCATTAATTCACTGAAAACGATCAATATCACACACCTAGTAAACTCATGTTAAATTTCCAAGATTAAAAATACAAAAATGTCACAAGGTACACAATCATTTGTGGTATACTGTAACTAAAACATGTTACTCTGCATTTCAGGTCACAATAAAAAACTAAATGCCCTTTTACGGATGAATATATTCAATTTCTTAAAAGAAAAAAGTATATCTCCTTTGATTCAAGTACTTCTGGTGAACCTATTACAAGAAGAAGCCAGTTAATATTTTTATCCCAAACTCTATATCCTCATACCAGCAGAAATTAAACAGATGCGCAACCATGAAATTTTGCCCCACATATTTGTTGAATTACTGAAAAATCCACCCACACATTCTGTCCCTTCACCCCCCTAAATTCTGGGGCACTAAATTTCTACAATTATTTGACTTAAGATATTTCCAAAAAATTTTTAATTCCTACAACGATACCCAGTGTCTTATCACAAGGTATAAAATACAAAATATAATCCCTTTGCAATGCTTTTTTTCTGTTGTATGATAACATGGGACAAAAATAGACTTCAGTGAGCTTTCAATTGCAATAATTGGTGGCACAACTTCCATACTGGTTCTGGATGAAATATTTCAAAATGCAACCACCTGCTGGATTATTCTGACTGCAAGAAGAACATGGATGTCCATATCTGCCAACATTGTTCTCTAACGCCAAAAGAGATTTTAACATCAATTTTAACGGGTTTAGTATGTGAAAATTTCCTTTGGCAAAGAGAAAGTAGGGCCTTTGCCCGGTCACGAAGTATGTGTGACAATTCTGATAAAATATCACCAACAGGCCTGAAATGATAAATTCTTTGAAAAATTATATACTTGCTCAAATCTATCGACAAATACGGTTGTTGTTTTTTCTGTCTAGACTAGAGCAAAATTTTTGGTTTCTATTTTTTTTATTAAAAATTCCAGTCCAGCTAAGTCTTTTCAACCATGCCTCCATCAATTCAAGACTACAATTACACTTTCACTACCATCTATCAAGGTGGAAAATCATAGATATATATATATATACAAAACTACCAGTGCCACTTCTGATTTCATTCTCTGTGTTTTTAAGCACGAGAAATGAAATAATCATACATGTTCAAAAACAGCAAATTCTCCACTGTACAATGTTCTAATGAATGAATATATCTCAACATTCTTAGAATCAATGGCAATAACATTTATTTGACTGAAAAATGTTAGATAATCAATGTATTCTGCCTTCAAACTGATTGTTAAATGTTATCTATAAAACCACAAATTTCCTGCGCCAGTGCACAAAGGGAAATATATAATACTACTACTATTACCCAGATGGTAATATTAACAACTTTAAAAAAGGGAAAATGGTACAGATAATTGCTAACAGTATTTTCTGAGTTTTTAATGTGGCCCAGCCAAAAATTTTCAAGTCAATTTGTGGAGCTTAAGAATCATTCAAAAAGGCACAAATTAATGAGATTAAATACAAATGCTTCGAGATGATCAATTCTAACAGCACATATCCGACACATGATATCGCCTCATGTATGAAGAATGCCATGAACATGCACACATCATATACACAGCTGCCTATGGAGATTTGGAGATCGACCTCATGAAATGACCTGTGGACAAAAAGAAAAGATACTGGAATCAGAACACTGCATCTGGAGAAGGGATACAGGTATGGTATGGGGCAAACAGGAAAATAATATTTATTTCTCTCCTCGGAGGTAAATTGAAGACTAATCCATTTCCTGATGACTTCGAATCATGTGGTTTCCACTGTTTACTGCCTCAGTTAGGCTTGCCCATCTAATAGTTTCACCATTTACTGATAATGAACAGATCAAATTTGCAAAATGAATTCTTCAGAATGAACAAACCAAAAAAGCTGCACAGACTACTGAAATATCACTCTTTTTGTATTAAATTTTTCCAAATTACACAAAATTATGCATTAATTTGATTTTCGACAATTTTCAGATATAACTCGTTTCGTTGGCTTCAGCCCATTTGACAAATGAGACAGGGCCTAGCAACAAAAATGCTCCAAGCACAGCATAATCCCACAAGCAGGTAAGTAACAATGTTCACACATCTTCTGACTTCCAATGAACACCTAAATCAGTTTAGGACTGGCCTTTCTAGTGGTGAAAATGCCATAATTTTTCATTTGCCAACCATGAAAAATGAAGACTACTATGTAATGTCAAGTAAATTATATATACCATAGCTGGAAAGATCTCTTAACTGTCTATCAAAGTAAGTCAGCTGATCATTGGGGAAAGTAAACCCTTTATAAGGTTCTGCCCTGACAACTAATTAACCTTGCTGCATGGGATGAGTTTCTGCGCCCCACTGACAATTAAGCTGCAAGAATTATAATCTTCCAAACTGTAATTAGAACTTGCATGTGCTTGCAAACCCAAGAAATGATACATTTTTCAAAGATCAATAACATTGGCTCTGACAGCTAAGCATTGAGAAATTACCCAATTCATCTCTTCTGGGCAGCAATGGGATCAATTCACTTGCCTATTTCTGTGACTCCAAGGGTTTATGTTTACCTACCTCTCTTACTGTGTCTTTAATGAAGTCTTTGCGATCTGATAAGTCAAATGATGGGTACTTGGCATAAACCTTTTGAGAAGAAAATACAGTTTCAAAATACACTCATGAAAACAATCGAAATCTGAAACTGAAAGATTCTCAGCCTTCCCCAGGAAAATATTTTGTCAGTTGTTTCTTCTGAAAGTGATGTATGTAACTAAATGGCATATAATCAGTAAATATCTCAACCGGGTGACTATTCTTGGTCATAAAGTGGGCTGACATCAGGAAACACCGAATCTAACATTCCTGCGTGCGATGCATCTCAACAATGCATGACCACACACTTAAGTTGGAAATCTACCAGTGATAGCTGCTGCATTTCATTTTAAGAAACAGAAAGGCATAAAACAAGATTTGTGTACCTGATATATCCTGACATGTATTTTGGTATGACAAATAAACCACATGCGTTTTTCCTAGTGTGGAAAGCCTTTAAAATATGGCCATATCACCCAAGATACAAACATTTCAAATTGAACCAGCTTCACTGAATTTGTCATAACTCACCTGCTTGACTACTGTTTTCATGGTCACGGTTTCTAAATCAGCACCCTCAAGGATTTTCTTCACTAGCTCCTTTATTTCATCATTCTGCAAGAGACCAACAATGCCTAAATTTAACATGGTACACAGGGGTAAAATAACATATGAATGACAAATGTGATTTGAGGACTAAAACAACAACAGTGGATGTCATTCACATTTTTTTCAAAAAAAGTTTTGTCTGTAATTTGAAATTTTTGAAAAAGCATTTCAACATCTTTCACTACATTGCTGTTTTCCTCTCCATACAGCGTGGAACCTGATCAAGCTGAAATTCAGGGAACCAACAACTGCATTTTGTATTAACAGTATTTTGGAAAGAGTAATTTGTTTTAAAATCAGCATCTTTAATCTCCCAAAGTGAAGCCAAGACACCTTAGTAAGTTTACTTCAATACCCTCCTTGATGCACTGCATGCAACAACCAACGTCTAGTTTGTGTGTGTGCAATCATGTGATGGGCGTTTATGTACAGCAGCCTAAAAGAACAGCCAAAACTTTGAGTGGTGATCAACCAGTTGTATCAAGTAGGACATATTTGAACTGCGGACAAGTACTGTTAGTGAATGCACTGTAGGCGATGTAATCTATGGCGCTCTCGTAATTACCCATGGAATAGTGAGAAGACAGGAGGGCGCCTGATAAAAAAAAAATTGTTTAAAAAAGCAGCAGCTGCGGCATTTTCCTTTCTGTTAGATCTATCCCTGTTGGCCAGTTAAATGATGCTACGTCATCTTCCTTCCTCCCCTGCAATGTCTACATAGTCGAGCATGAAATTTAACAAGCTGTGATAGTTTTATTTCACATCAAAGACACTGCAGTTTTGAGCTATGCTTAACCAAATAAGTGACAGATAATTGTTTGGTTAAAAAGGAATCACACAATTTTCTTAACATGTCAAGAGGCATAAACTTATTATAAGGAATGGATTATGGTCGGGACCATGGAAATCTCTCGGACAGGCAAATTTCCAATTATCTACTTTTGGTTTAAACATAGTTGCACTTATATAATATATATTTCATAAGAGACTAATATGATTTCATTCAATACCAATAAGCACAGAAGTCTACCCAATGTATGTCAAAAGTCTGCAAGTCTAGTAGCGAGTTACTGATGAATATTGGTAAAACTCACGGAAGGTGGAGAGGCCTTTTTCATTTTAGCAATAGGTTCATCTTCTGAGTCCTCTGATAAGCTGTCAGACAATTCAGCAGCTGTGGAAAAGTAGTTTTCTTACTTTTATGTGGTTACTTCACTTAGAGGCTGACAAACATCAGTGGCTCAATTTTCAATGTTATAATGATTAATTTTATAATGTGCTAAAAGTTGTTTATTTTCTTAGTATATTTTTGTCTTAAGAATGGGATGCAAAATCACAGGCTACTAAGCATTATAATAATCTATAAATTGTTAAAATAAATGCCAAACCAGTTAGTTTATTATTAGAAGAAGTTTTTAAAAATCAACATCACTGTTTCAGTAAATTATGAAGAAACTGTTACTTGCCTGAAACTGTACTAATATTTGTTTGAAATATATATAGATCTAAATATTTTTAAAAATTGTGATGATAATTTTGATTTTAAAAGAAATATAAAGAAACCCAAAAATGTTGAACTATCATCCTAACAGAATACAAGAAGAACTAAATGCACTTAATATGGTCAAAGTTACCTGATTTTTTCTTTGACGCAGGTTTCTTGTCTTCTTTCTTTGGAGAGGATTTTTCTTTCTTCCCATTTACTTTGGCAGCTTTCTTCGGAGTTTTTTTCTTGTCATCAGTTTTAGCTTTTTTCTTCTTGGGTGCCTGCAGTTAGAAGTTTTTAATGTCATACTAGAGGAGCAATGCCTATAGGTATACTGACTGAAGCCCAGATGGACAGTGACCACCAGTTAGATGCTAGAGATGCTTTTGATATCAATGTTTGCAGTTCACCATTACTAAAAAGGTAAGCACAATTTGTGATTCTCTTCACAACTGTAGGTTTGTAAAATTTCACACTTGTGTTGATTAACCCCTTGTGTACCAACGACCGCTATAGCGGCCTACAAATTTAGCTGTTGGGATTCACAACAGGTCGCCATAGCAGCCTGCAGTGACCCCCGGTGTTTTTATTTTTCGTAGCGCAAGCGACAGGAACTTATCATGTTTACTTCTGTTTCTGATGATAACAGAGTGATTTCCCTTTATGAAAAGATCGGATATGGAGCTCTCCAAGATCGAAGAGTACTTTTTCTGAATTTATTTTGTCGTTTAGAGCAATGAACAGGACGCTTACTAACATAGCAACAATGTCGGACTCAGACAGTGACCATTCTGATACTTCAAGCATTAATTCGTGATGAGAGTGATGTTGAAATGACAGATGTAATTGTTGATGATGATGGAAATGGGAACATTGATGATTTTGTGCCACCCAACCCTGACCGACTGACCCCTCTCGGTCACTTCAATGTGCCTGCTTCTAAAATTGCAGCCTGGGTCTAATGCTCTATTTCAAGAATAAAAATCAGATAATTTCAGAATGATAAATGTCTCCAATTTTGTTACACTAACAGTTTCTGTGCTTATTTTCCTACATGAAAATATATACTTTGTGTGGTTTACTTCAAGAAACATATTTCATGTAATTTTTTGTGTGAACACACCTAATATATGGAATGTTTCCATACAGGGAGGGGTATTTTGAACTGCCAACATGGTCAGGTGGGTGGTACACAAAGGGTTAAGCATAACTCAATCTGTGTAATGTTTTCAGATTGAAATAAATAAATTTAAAAAATCTTTACAAAACTGAGGCCATTTATTCTGCATTTTGAATACATAAAGAAAAATGATAAGCCACTTGCACTGAAAAAGCTATACCCACAACTGAATGAAAAAGGTAAACCTTGGGAATTATTTTTTTTAACAAAATTGGATCACGCATATTAAAATTGAAGAGAAGTAAGTATGTGTATACAGCAGTCTTTTAATCTTCACCACATACAGGACATGGTGGTGAGCAACACTGCATCTGTCATGTATTTTCATTGACCAAAACCATCTCACAGCTTAAACATTCTGGCTGACTATGTTATAGAAAATAAGGTTTTTTTTTGCTTTTCTTCGAGGAGGAGGGAGGGAGAGATTTTCACTGTATTTCCTCTACATTGTTAAGGAATTAATTCCAATGTCTAACATTCCTATCTCCAAAAACAACATATCACAATATGGGGTCACAAGATGTACAGCTAACTGCATTGATCTTGTTTTATATGGAAATGTCTAAAACATTTTGTTTTGACTGTTACATGCGTATTCTTTTCATAATTTCTATTGATACTAAATAATTTTAGAAACTGTAAATCTAATTCCAACTAAGACAACATGCCAGTATGTTTGCATTTTGCACAGCTAGGAAACTTTAAACCGTATGTGAAATCCATTCTGTGGATTGTAGAAATATCAATGGCGACTAAACCTTCCAAAGTTTTGACTTCATGGCAGGGTCTAGAAATGCCTACAATTTCGTACTTCAATGAGGCAGGGTTACAGATTTAATGAGTTTTTAAACATTCATTATTGATTCAGGCTCTTTTCCTGATGAGAATTAAACAGAAAGCCTGCAATGGATGATGTCCCTTCCTTCCTATTCAACAGGGGGGGAGACGAAACAGAACAGCAAGAGACTTCACTTACCTCCTCCTCACTCTCTTCTTCAGGTTCTTCTTCCTCTTCCTCCTCCTCTTCTTCTTCCTCCTCATCATCTTTTGCTTCCTCTTCATTGTCATCAGAATCATCTTCAATTTCATCATCTTTGTCTGTTTTTGCCTTCTTTGGTGAAGTCTTTGACTTTCTTTTCCTTTTAACTCCCTTCTTTGCTCCACTTGCGGATTTAGATCTTTCTGTAATTCAAGGATGAAAACTTGCATCAGTCAAATATTATAATTAAATTAATCCTTTTTCCTCTTCAAGGTAATAACTGCAACTAATACAGAGATGCCACCCTACAAAACCAAAATTCTGAATCAGGCCCAAAAAAAAATCTGAATAGGCACGCACAACGATAAAAGTTCAATGGTACCAGTTCTAAATCTATATTTTCATGTTGTTTTTTTTCTTGGTCATAAAGGGTTAAACTGAAAATTATCTTAAAGACACACTATTTACATTTCATTTCAACCATATCTTATTCTTATAATAGATAGATATCACATCCACTCTTTGTCTTGATCTCAGCCAGAACTGAAAAAGAACCCTCTCCAGAAAGCACTGTGGGAAACTTATGATTATCTTTGCTCTGGAGCTGTGTTTTGCCTGGAATTATGTCCGACAAGATCTGCCTTGACATGTTGGAATTTGAGTGCCAAAATGCAAAAATGCTCCGCATACTTTCTGCCTGTACTGCGCTGCTTAATATTTTTCTACTCCCAATCTGTTAAGATGTTTTAATTTGGCAATTTGAGCCCATGCAACGCTAACCCTCTCCATGTCCATGGCTTGGATTTAAGAAACCTAGGAATAGAAAAGTTTAAAGTTGACTCCTTTCGTCACAATCGCCGCCGAATAAATTACTATTGACAATTATGTCTCCACAGATCTCGCCAGGTCTCATTCCTGCATCCGTCCTAGTCGCTGCCAAGTAAATCACTTAGGCGATGTCGCTAGGCTTAAAATTGAAGGAAAAGATATAAATCTAGCTAGGTTTAGAACTGATTCTTCCTTCAATCACAGTCGCAGCCAAATATAACATTTAGTCTTAAATAAGGGCAAGCAAATCTACCCAGTTAATTTCAGAATTGCCGCCATGCGGAAGGGTAAAAAGAATGAATGTAAACAACGCGTGCAGCAAATGATCAAATTCCTGAACGGTGCAAAACAAGCGATAAGAAAATAGGACTAACTTCCGGTTTATTCGATAAATGATCGCAATATTCCGATTCGGCACATTTTGTAAAAGTCATAATTAAAAACTACACACCTCTGGTAGTTTTCAAATTTTCACAGTAAATATTCCCATCAGAACTTTTTAACTCTGTATGCCGATCACCGATACATCGGTTCTTCTACTAGTCACAATGGTGCCAATCACAGATGTATTGGTGCAAAAGAATGCTAGGCTTTTTTGTTTTGGGAAGAAAGAAAGTTGACTTTCTACTAATTAATGTTGCTGTAGTTAGTCTTCGTCTCCCCCACTTTTTTCTTCCTGTATCAGCAAACCTGGCAAAATTCATGACACACGAAGAGTTAAGAATTTCAAGATACCAAGCTCCCTAGAAGCAAACTAATCTCCTTATTAAACCCTGGGACAGTTCAACTCAAAGTCAAATGCTTTTGGGTTTTGTCCATATGGGAATGCCAACATAAAAAAAACAACAAAAAACATTACATCACCACATACAAAATCATCATGTGAAAACAGATACTGACACATTTCATACCCTAATAAATTGGTCAACCTACTTTTTGTCTTTGTTTTCACATCAAGACCTTTGTCCTCTGGTTTCATGAGGAAGTCCATCACTCTTTCCACTAAATTGACTTTGGTTCCACCCCTCTCTAATCCTAAGGTTAAACACAGGTTTTTCAGTTCTGCCAACACCATTCTACATAAAATAAAACAAAATATTTAAAAATCCATACTTCATATCAAGATGTGACATTTGATTTCATGCAGGCCAAAAGTATGACTATTTCTTCAAACTTCTTTTTTACTCAGCATGACAGCTAGTTTTCAGGGACTAGTAGGTAACTTCTTGAACCCAGACATCAGGTTTTTCTTCTCAGTTTTTCCTTTCCCAAAGACATTTTTTGTTCAGCATAACAACTAATAACTTAGAGTCATGGTTTTCTCAAAACTTGCCAATATAGAATAACGTGCACTAGCAGGGCATATATTGGCAGATAGCCTTTTGTAATGAATTAATTCAAATCCTGAAATCATAATTGATGTATGTCAACTGCTAATTACAAATAATAGGTAAAAATATAGCCATTTCCAATTTCTCAGAACCTTACTTATTTAAAACTGTCATTCTCTTCTCGTGCTCTTTTGATTCTTTTCCATGAGAAAATCCACAGAACTGTCTGATATTTTTCTTTATTTCATTATTTGTTCCAATCCGCAGGAACAAGACTCTGTGAAGTGGTTTTAAATCAATGGCTTTGGTGATATTCAACTGGTGTTCCACTGAAATGAAAAGGAAAGAACAGATGAGGTCATGAATATATAAGATAAATAAATATTAAAGAGAATGTTAAGTAACTCCTCTTCACACCAATTCATTTTCAACAATGAACTATTATTATACATAACATTTTTATTTTAAACTGGGTATTCAATATTCATACTGTTAAAATTCTCACATTTATGCCACACAATAATTTTGATAAGGACATTAAATTGAAGAGATGAACTAAAATGATAAACCAATCCAAAAACAAAGTATACATAATTCACTGAGTGATTACTATTTATCAGTTTTATTACCATATGCAATGTCTCCCAGTTTCTTTCCAGAGCCCTCCTCAATTTCCACTTTCTTCTTTTCTTGTGGTGATCTTATCATGGTAGCAGAAAGTCTCTCTACTTTCTTCTTTTCTCGTTTCCCTTCTACTTCCAATGGGCGCTCCAGAAGTCCAGCTAAAAATATTGGAATCAGTTTCAGTAAATCAGCTTTCTATGGAATTTTTTTTTGCAGGTTAGTTTATTCAAGTCAATACTGGAATCATGCATTCCGGTAACTTGAAACTTCTGCTTAAGGTCAGAATTTTGAATTTCAAAATAGCTGCACAGAAGAAATTTTCACTGAGATGTCCCAAAGAGCTTGGATAGGGATAACAAAATATACGGAGCTTAATTCATCTCCACTCAAATTCAATCAATTCTCAAAAATTTTGCAAAACCTGTACCGAGTCCACCGTTTACGAATGTACACCCCCCAGTTCCCAACTTGACAGGTCTTCGCCATGCTATTCCAAGGAACAGATCAGCGATTTACTTTTTTTATTTAAAATATTGACTAACTTTTCATACTAGACCCGTAAGTGATCCCTGACCAAATTGTCTGAACTTTTTTTTGCCAACCGCAGTACTTGTCGGTGTCGCCCCCCCCCCTTGTGGGTTTGCTGGAAGTTTTAGGCTTTGCCTCTTTAAAGAAAGGAAAAGACTGTCAGCATTTGCTTAAATCTAGATCCAGATAATCTTGCAAAAACGCTGTGGGGCCTTGCCAATTAAAATCTTGAAATGATATCTACTGACCAGGCCTGCCCTAGAGTACTGGGAGAACATGTATATTTTGTAAATTCCACACGAATGAAACAGAAACCTACTTCATAATACTTGACCGCATGAATATTTGATGTAAGTTAAATCTATAATTATAAAGCCTTCTGAATTTCCGTCACTGTTCTCCTCAAGCCTGTTCATCCGAACTTATTCCTCACACCATCCTCGATTTTCTTTAGGTCTGAGTTTCTGTTGACATATTTTAGCAGCATGGCAAAAGGTATTTAATCTAGTTCTGACACCACAAAGTCACAAACAGTAGGCCCAATCTAACGTAGTGTTGAAACACTTGTAATGAAAGACTGAAAGTAGAAGTGCATCTATCTATCTAGTAGTGTTTCGCGCAAGCCCCTTTCCATATGTGTCAAGTCAACGATTCCGGCACTCGCAAATTTAGTACCTTGCTTCTGATCTCTGACTTTCAACACGTGTTGTGGTTTCGGAAACCTGTCAGGGTTGCTGATGGTTGGAATCTCGGGTCGGAAAATTGATTCGGCGGCGGACTGTCGGAAAACTTACAGTCTCTCATATGAATCATACTTTTAAGTGAAATGCTTGTTTGCTACAAAATGTATGAGGAATCCCCAATTTTCAAAGTTTCAGTCTTTTCATCCCAAAAGTTTACTGTATTTTCTCTACAGACATTGCTAAACACATTAGTGTGATGATGGTAGCCTTAGAGTATATCTCTCATGTTCTGGAACAAGATAAAAAAATCAAAAATTATTCTTTGACTTAACTTTTTGTGTATCACATACAATGACTTCTATTTCAAATGCACAGAATTAAGAGAAACCTAGAAATAATTTCTTCCATTCATATGCTTGAGAAACTTACGTGGCAATTCTTCATCCTCTTCTTCTTCTGAGTCTTCTTTCTTTGTTTTCCGTGAAACCTTTTCTTCTTTCTTGGGACTTTTATCTTCCTTCTTAGGACTCTTCTCTTCTTTTTCTACCACTTCTTCCTCTTCTTCATTATCTTCTGAAGTGTCAGCTTTGACTTCCTCTTCTTGTTTCTCTGGTGTCTCTTCTGACTTAGAGACAGTTTCATTCACTTCAGCCTGAAAAAAAACAAAAAAAAACACATGAATTCAAAACATAATCATACAACTCATTACAAGAATATTTACGCCACATATTGGATGAAAATTTTTTTTATTTCAAATGTTCTTATTCGGATTTTCCTCCTCCTTTTATATCTACATTTTTCAAAAAAAATGTTAAAAATGCAGTTACCATTAGATCTACAGTAGACTGCAGATACTCCAGACGAAATGAAAATTGTTTCAAACATGTTTGTATGACCTCAGCAAACTTACTGCCATTCAATCCCAGTCACTCCAAATCAATAACCAAAGAAAATTCTCTAGCACAGGGGTCACCAAACTACAAATTGTACAACCACCCGCGACGTCAGTTCATCTGGCCTGCCATGATACTTGATTTTCTAGAGTTTTCCTTCTGGCTTGCAAGTATTGAACAGATTGCTTATGCGGCCCGAGCTTGTAAGTCTATCAGTTATCCAGCCCTCTGTGAAAAAAGTTTGGTGACCCCTGCTCTAGCATATTAACACATTTCAAACACTCAATGAACCTCCTGAAATTAAGCCTAGACTTCTACATGCAACATTATGGATTCTTAATCTCTAGCTAGAGCCCATTTTGAACGCTATTAACAAGTCAGTGCGGCGGAGAAAAGTGTGTGCTGACCAATACATGATGTAGGCTCAGACGGAGGAACAGGCCTGTTGGATGACCATGTGTAATATTACATTACTAGTATGCCTAGAACCCATGCTTCACGGTTCAAACTGTGTCAGTGAGCTTCAGGAGATTACATGGTGATATCAATTACTATTTGTAGCTATTCATACACTGTTCTTCCTCTCAAAATTGTATACAAAACTGGGGGACACTGGCTGGCCAGGTTGAACACATGGCGGTGTCATAGACAAAGCCGGATTCGGCTAGGTTGAACAAATCGCGGGCCATATTTAAAGGCCAGGTTAAACCCACACACCATGCTGGACATTGGCTTCCATGATGCAGGGCACGCTGAACATGTCAGTGACCTAGTTCACTAGGGAATTTTATATGGGTCAGTAATCCTTGCTAATGTACACAGTACAGCTGTGCATGTGGTTTATGTTAGTAAACACACTGGGACCCCCAATCATAATTAATACATTTCTGTTATGCCTTAACATGCTAGATTATGAATTAAGCAATGAAATCTTTGTCTCTAACCAATGATCCGACATACTAAATCGAACTGACAGCTATAATTTTCTTGAGAGTGAAGCTCTCTCTCTCCCCACACCACCACCACACACACAAATGGTTCAATCCAGATTGGCGCTTGTAGGTTATACTGATGAGCCAATGCACATGCTTGGGGCAAATGTCATTTGTTTCCGATAAGTTCCTGGACACAGACAACTCTAGATGATGGACAATTTATCAAGAAACTAGATAACATTGCAAATTTGTTGAGCAAGTTTGTATGACAATGTTTCCTCTTTAGAAGTTGTAGGGAGAGCCTTTGAAAGCTTCATTTTTGTGACTCCGACCAGTGGTTCATTGGTTAACCTGTTCTTGTCACAATGCTTTTGATTTTGAAGAGATGAAGTGAGCAATAGACTGAATAGTCTCTGGGAGAACAGTAACATTAACCCATACCCTACGCGCTACCCGTAAAGCCCGCTGCCCCGTCAGTGACCTTACTCACGGAGAATCTTATCTGGGGTCACTGACCCGTGCCGCTAGACGATGACCACACGCTGTCCACGTGGTTCGGTTTTTATTGATCGGTATGAAAACATTCGCTGCTATGCCTTATCACGCTTGATAATTATGAATTAACCAGCAAAACCTTAGTCTGTCAGTATCTAACCAATGATCTGACTTATGATTCCAAACTGACAGCTGTAGTTTTCGTGAGAACGAAGCATGATAACTAGCCACGCCCTCCCAAGCCCTACACAAATGGTTTCATCCTGATTGACACAGACTATATAAACCAATGTGGACATTTGGGGCAAAGATTATTTCAGAGCTTGTTTCTGATTGGTTCTTAGATACAGACAACTCCAGATGGTGGTCAGCTTGTGAGAAAATGAGATAATATTGCAAATTTGTTGAGCAACAGTTCGCACGTCGATGTTACATTTTTTGAAAGTGTGGGGAGAGCCTTTGAAAGCTTAGTCTTTGTGATTCCGACCAGTGGTTCACTGATTAACATGTCCATGTCACAATGCGTTTGATTTAGAAGAGATAGCCTACAGTGAACAATAACACGGTGGTTACGTCTCAAAAAGGTCAGTGACCCGACGCCTGAAAATAGGGCTTGTGTGTGGCGCGGTCAGCTTGACCTGGGCGACTTTTGCCGCCCGTGCGGCGTGAGCGCTTGCAAGTCAATACCGACTATTGCTGCCCCGCGCAGGGAGGGTTAATTGTGAAATCACCGCTTCTGCCCAGCAAGGATCTGCATGTCTACCCCCATTTTCACTGTAAGCACAGTGAATTCTTGGGAATGTGGCATCATGATGATATGGGTAGGCTATCACATCAGGAGGGTTAACATGCTATTCTAAGCAAACTGAACGGGTTGTGGTGATTTCTTCAGGATTCTCCAGAATGTTCACAAAATTGCCACTAGATTTGTAGACTCACAAATTCAACACAATGAATTAGACTGGACTTATATCTATTTCCACCTCAGCCTTAACAAAATCTAGATTATATCAAGATCTAGATCTTGTCTAGGTAGAAACAAACCTAGAGTAGCCTAGACTCTAGATCTAAACCTAAATCTAAGTAAACAATTTGCATGTCAGTTGTCACCACTCTCGCGTATTTTCATAGCAACCTTGTTCAGACCTAGATCTAGAGTCTTGATCTAGATCTACTACTCATGTGAGCAACAACTCCCGTAAAGCACGCCATATTTAGAGAAAGGTGGTTCATGCAATTTTTCGCATACTGTTGTGAAAATCTAGAGTCTATGTTCTAATTCAAGAGAAAGTTCCACCTCTCATAAAAATGCATCCTATCGATAACAGGTGATGCTATTGCGTTCGAACAAACGGGCCCCAAACTTTCGAAGCACGATTAAAGCATCCGTTTGATTGTCGTCGCTACTGGTGCAGCGATAATATACAACATCACAACAAACATATTTTTGCTTATAACCTTTCCATCTGGTGATTGTTTATCATTTTCATCGTCCGCCATTCTGCTGTTGTTATTAAACTAGCAGCAAAAATGGCGCATGAGTTGAAATTGACCAATGAAAAACCACCTACCACACCGGCAGCTGTAGAGATTAAAAGTGTTGATTAAACGCTAACGTTACAGTTTATTTTCTTGTCATTAATCTCTACTTTTTACAAATAATATTTTAAAAATCCGACTATGAAATGCATTAACGATGCTTTAATTGCTGGTTTTGTATTTTTTCTGAAATCTACTTAATAAATGGTTAAAGAGTACCCTAATGTAAACATTTTTCCGGTACCATTATATTGTCTTTACACCCATAAATACAGTCCAGGCAAACACCAGGGTTGAAAAATACCTTTATGGGAACTGACATAGTAATTTAGTGCAATTCTAAAATAAAACGACAATCACTAACATTTTGTTATCATAATTTTGGTATGTGTTATGAACGTGTTTAAAGATTTTTTTGTATGAAAGACTGTAGACAAGCCCAGTGTGGAACTGGGAGGGAGTTTTACTGACCTGCCCAACAAACCCATGGGGGATGGGCAGTGATCCGATATCTACACTAACGTAAAGTTAGATATCTATGGGGATGGTCAAGTACCACCGTGCTGACATGGGCGCGTCACGCATAGGCACTGCAAGTGAAACTACTCTTAATCCTCACGTTTATGATTCTTAAGACATGTATAATTATTTAAGTTTGCTTCCAATTTTATTCCAAAATTAAGAGAGGTTTATACTTTTTTTGTTTTTAGTGTTGGAGAAACACATTTCAACAAGTAAAACTACATGTACGCACTTATGAAGAAGTTTATTAGGAACATATTTTAACAAATAAGGTTCCTTCCTATACTAATTTTAGCATTAGAGACACGATCCATAATTATAGATCGCAGCAAATTTGTTTTCTACTAGCTGGCTAAAAGCCTTGAGCACATTAAAATTTTGTGATTTTTTTTATTACCCTGCCCGAGAAGCTATTTGACTACCGACAGCTAGAAAGGTTACTTTTAACTTGCAGCGCGCGCACCAGCTACTAAATTGTTGCTCAGGGGCTCTCTCATTTGTCTTGACAGCTGAACAGTACTGAGTTGCAAGGCTACATGGATTTCGTCGAAGGCGCGTGCTGGATGGTGATATTTCGTTTCAATGAGATCTCGCGCCTCAGTCAACTATCAGTTAGATCTCATTGAAACTCATGTCATGACATCACTGTTGCCCTAAACGGTCAATCAAAATCGGCTTGTGCGCGCCTATGCTCGCTAATTCTACTCAAGAGGGAAAGAAAGAAAGAGAGAGATGGAGTGAAAAAGAAAGAGAAAGAGCTAGAGACCTTGAATCCATGACTTAACTCGACCATTCAACCAGAGAGTATAGATCTCTCAATTCAACCCAATGACTCTAGATACACTGCGTCGCGCGTTTGATCGGCGCTTGCACGACCAAAAATTACACAATTTTCCCAATAGCTAATCGTCCCTGCTTCGTAGTAATAAAAGAGGGAAATAAGTTGTATGAAAGATGGCACAAAAATTGTGTCTTAATAATAATAACAATAAATGGTAACTTAAACAGTCTTTCAGCAGGAGAAATACTTTCTCTGAGGTAGATAGGCAGATTACCCCTCCCCGCCCCCCCCCCCAAAGTTTCTGAGTTACTCATCAAATAGGCCTACGGTTCCGCTGACAAGCGAAAATAATAATTATTTTCGCCTGTCAGCGGAATGGGAACCATATTTGATGAGTTTATTGAAATTATTGATCAACTTGGTTTCATAATTATATCGATCATCCTTTCGCAATGTTTGGAAGATTAGAGCAACAGTACCACGCTGCATCTCTGATTATACGATGGATCCTTTAGTTTCTATGCTTTTTTGAAACCTTCCTTTCGCTCGTAAATTTAGAGTACAAATATGTTGAGTCCAATGATGGTCCGATGAAAACGCGTGTAGGCTAATGTGCCTTGGAAGATTAGAGCAACAGTACCACGCTGCATCTCTGATTATACGATGGATCCTTTAGTTTCTATGCTGTTTTGAAACCTTCCTTTCGCTCGTAAATTTAGAGCACAAACATGTTGAGTCCAATGATGGTCCGATGAAAACGCGTGTAGGCTAATGTGCCTAGGTTTTTGCGACAGTGTTGCATGGCAACGCAGGCAGTGGGCCATAATGTTGCTCTTATCCTCCGGAAGGGGGAGGGGCATGGAAGAGGGACAGAGAGAAAGAGAGAGGTGCAGAGAGAACGCGAGGGAAGGAAAGAATTAAAAGACAGGAGAGAGAGAGCAACAGAGGGAAGGGGAGAGAGAAAGAGAGAGAGAGAGAGCTGTTAGTCACGTCAATACAAGTATTAATTTGTGTAATGTTCATGCCACTATTGTTGACATTGTGCTTGTTGTTGTTTTGCGCGACCTAGCCACGTTCCTGGAAAATTCTAATGCCTACTCAAATTAGGAGCGAAACTAGTAAGTCAGATGCTATATGCTAGTAAAACAGGTAATCTCATATTTAAAATAGCATAAATTGTGACAAACTGCTCTATACTTGTATGTAACGGGATTTTACCCCTGTCGTTATGGCATGGATGATGACACTACCCCACCCTCTTTCTTTCCTATACGGTAGTCACCCTACAGGAAGCCAAGATTCGCTCTATTTCTGCCACGTGGTAACGCTGCCCACTTCGTCAAAATTACAAACTTGACTGTTGTTGGGAATAGTAGACGTTAATTTATGCTCAAACAATAGAGGAGACGCAGTGGCTAGTACTTGACTAGCCTACACACCTGGAAGCGCCCGTCGTTTGTTGGATATCCCGGGAAGACAAGCACGCTAACGCCCAGACCCTAGCATGTGTACTATGTTCAGACGGCCTAGAATGCGCTGGCTGGGCCACATATCCACCACAGGAAGGATGATTGCAGAGAACTTGCATCTGGGGGGAGAAACACTAGCCGCCCAAACTGCGTTTTCGGGACAGGTGTAAGAGAACTGATGGCGCTTGATATTAATGCCGAGTCTTGGGATGGCCTTGCCGATGAGTGTACCTGCGCCAACATTTCAAGACAGTGGAAAAGAGTCTGGTGAAGACAGAGAAAGATAAGAGGGCCCACAGAAAAGAACGCTACGACCCAAAAAAGATTTGGGATCACCCACGGAATTGACCATTGCAGTGGAAACTCCAGCACTGGCCTGTTAAGCCACAAGCTATGTAGCTCCAGCCGAACAGGCATTCAAAACAGTACGATGCACAACTTCAGGTTCGTCCCTGACCGACGGAGATCAACACCGCACAGGCCTATGTCTTCATACCGTCATGGTGCTAACCTTTTTGCCTAAGTCAGACTTAGTGGTGCATCTATTAATGTAAAAATCATTCAAAAGTGCTAAGTCATTATCCTGAAAATAAAACTTTCTGTAATGGCCTAACTCATTCATAGACGTAGGCCATTTTGATTCTGGGGTTGTTTCAGCCCAATGTGGATGAATGCCACTTTTACCTTGAGTCATTTTGGCCTAAGTCTGACTGTGGTGCAAAAGAATAAATAAGTTTTTTTTGTGATTTTCTCAGAAGTGCAAAAAATGACTTAGGCCAGAAGGTCAGCACCATGACGATTTTCAGCAGGGGTGGGCGGGGATCAGTAGGCCTAGTCTAGCTGTCCTTAATTTCCCCACGGTGATTTGTGCATCCCGTGCTCCCCTTTGCTGTTTCAATCTACATACCAAATGCATGGGCTCTGGTTTGTCTTCCATTTTCTAAAACTCTCTGTGACTATTTTTTGTTTTTACAATTTTTTTTTTGCGGATCTGTGGCGTCCGACAAAATAATATTGAAGTCCCAAGTATTAACGAAGTAAAAAATGCAAACAAACAAAACGGCAACCAAACCCACTTGCATTTCAAACCAGTAACACGTCACAATTTAGCTTAATTTCCAATCATAGCTATCAATCCAGGGTGATGAAACTGTATTATAGAACTCGAGTTCCAAGCTTGCAATGCAGAGTTTTGCCTCTACTGACTGCTCTTGTGGTAAATGGCAAGTCATAAAAAGTATGTTGTGATTTTTACTAAGCTCAATCCACGACGCACTAGTATTTTTACTTGATTTAGTTTCAGTGTTAACAAATCAAACAATAATCCAGAAATTATACCAACCCTTGCATGCATTTAGGTTGCACGCGTCTGCTGATGACCTTTGGGAAATTTCCTGCATAACAAGTGTTATCACCTCTTTGGAACGAGAAAAAACAAAAGGCACCAAGGTGTGACTGAACCTGAAAATCTACATTATCCAGAGGTGATCACCCTTTCAACTGAATTATTGCATACCTGGCAGTAGTGGCAGCCCTCCCCCCCCTCTACAAACACTTTTCCGCATTTGTGTCAACTGATTCCTTCACATAAAGACCAACTTTTCCATAAAAAACTGCATGTATTAATAAGTAATGAGAGCGGAGCCAAGGAGGAGCCTGTTCATTATAACATCCCAGAGGAAGAGAGAGGAGAGAGAGAGGAGAGAGAGAGAGAGAGAGAGAGAGAGAGAGAGAGAGAGAGAGAGAGAGGTTAAAAGAGAGAGAGAGAGAGAAATAAGAAAGAGGGGAGAGAGAAAAACAGAGAGAAAGAGAGAGAGAGAGAGAGAGAGAGAGAAAGGAAAGAGAGAGGGGAGAGAGAGAGAAGGTGGTGGGGAAAGATGGAAGAAACGAGAAAAAAAAAAGATGTCTCCGTTAGTAAAATAACAAATTGTGCTGAAAATATATATCAAGTAGTGGACAAAGTGAGGAGGCGAGGAAACATAAAGGCAATTTTCTGATTTAATCAAGTCTCCTATGTTCATTTTGTATTTTAAATAATAAAAATGTCACCCATGAATGAAAGCTTACACAACTAATAATCGTAAGCAAAGACCTAGAAAAGCTATATCACTACACTGCACCTATCAGCTGCAAAACTACATCGAAACGATCAATGAAGCATTGCGCTGCACAACAGATTAACTACAGTATTTTTAAATTGGATAGGCCTATACTGATAGCTTTATGACATTTTTAAATTAAAATTTACACATTTTTAAAACATAAATTTCTGTTGCCAGAGGTTATTATTTTTTTCTCAGCTACTTTGTTCGGGGTCTCGTCGCATTGCTCTGGAAAGCCTTACCACCTACAGCAATGATTATACATGATTTTACATATTATTATGTCTCTTCTTATTTCTTTAACAATAAACCATTAGACCAGATCTCAGAAGAAGGTATCTCTGGTTTACACCGGAAAAATATTAAAACATTAAAATATGCAAAATCTTCCATGGGTAAGAATCAATCATCTATAAAGTATTTTCCCATGCATTGAAACAATAGTTCTTGTGTATTATCTATTATTCTAACTCAAAATTCAATTTCTTACCTTAGTAAGTAGGACAAATTGGTAATTTGGAGGAATGTCGCTGAACCAAATCAAGGTTTGACCTGTAAATATTTGTGGTTGTTTTTAGATTTCATTAAAACACGTATGGCCAGTTTGGCGAAAGGATGATCACTGATCTCAACAATAAAGTAATTCTCTAGATGTAAGAATAACACAGCAGAAGTGCATTAATTATCTTATAATTTTAATAGTAATTAATTGTCATGTTAGGCTTTTGTCTCTTTGCTATTTTGACGCATTTGTAGATCTATTCTACATTTGAAACATAATGCCAATTCATTATGATGTACCTGTCAAACATTCAGGTCTGTTATGGTTATGGATAGACATTTCTAAGATATAACATGGTGCGCTAAAAGCTCTGATTTATGAAGTGTTGCGTTATGAACAACTTTCTACCCTCATCTGTCGGAACTTGATATCACAGAAGGCAGCCAAGTCATGTTAGATCTACATAGATTCAGACTCATAGTTTGTTTATAAGCTTACCAGCTAGAGATCTAGAGTCTAGATCTCGAGTCTAGAGTCAAGATCCAGTAATTTTCGTGCCAGACAGTAAGTTGAGTAACTTGGAACGTCGATGATCTATCTAGATGATGTACATCTAGTTCAGAACGTTAGAGTGATAACATTATGATCCTCGCAGGCCCTGCGAATGTATAAAAAAAAAATAATTTGAATGAAACTGACAAAGGCCTACAGTAGTAGATCTAGATTCTAGATAGATCTATGTTGTCAACTGAAACTTTAGTGTCATACTAATAGGCCTATTTTTTAAATATATAATAAGTCCCACCCTGCGACGGGCATGTAAACATGGTTTCAAGTTCCCAAACGTTCGTGGCGACATGTGTGCAAACATGAGTGGATCAAACTGACTGTGCAGCGCGGAAGGCGTGTTTCCACATGCCAGGTCACTGTCCGTTTTGAGACATAATAAAAGATACTAGATATATAAGATAGATAAGATGAGACAGCGCGGGGTTTTCAGGGTTTCGCAGCATGCATTTCGCAGCGCCAACTAGAGTGAAATGTGTGAGAGATGTAAACAAAAGCATTTTTTGCAAAGCCGAGTAATGAAAATGCAGAGTTTTGTTCACTGTTCAGCTCTCACCCTAGACCTTGTTGGAAATCGCTTGCTTTGTTATTATAAAGTAATTTGTTGTAGGAAACTTGCTTTTTTTTTCCATTTCAAATGTGGTAACAATGTCACAATCGCTTTATGAATTTACCATCATACTGAAGATAATCTAAATCTAGTATATTTTTAGAATAAGATTGGACCATGCCTGGATTTTCCATCAGTGACGTAACTTGTGTGCCCTGCCTCTCATCAGCAAATGCAAATAAGAAAGTAAACAATAGCGGGAACTATGAAGGGTTTTGAAAACATTTAAGAAGTTTCCTTTAACAATAACAGACTAGCTAACCTTGGATTTTCCTTCTTCTTCTTTTTCTTTTTCTTTGCAAAATTCACGAAAAATACATCACCATCGATAAACATATATTGTCCTTTGCATCAGAGATGCGTAGCAGAACACAAACACTAGCAGTAGAGTTTCAAATGCTGTCGGTAGGCTAAAAACAACTCGTCACGCGAGAGGCTGGGGAAGCCGCACGCACATTACTAGATCGATGCCTATGTCATCTTGTGAAAAATCAGTTTCTCTCTCTTTTTCCTTCCTTCACTCGCCCTTTTTATGCTTAGCTTTTTGCAGAAAAATTCATTATTAATTAGATACTGCATATTTTAAAAATATTTTGATGTTGAAATTGCCACTGGAAGTGAAACCGATTGATGTTGTGTCTTATTTTCTAAATTCTATGCAGATCCATTATGCGAAGGGCTGGCTCCTCGCGCCGAGAGTGGGCAGTGCCTGTGACAGGATATAAATGCTATTTTAAGAGGCTGGAAGAAAGGATCTTATTGTTTCTAGTCTAAATCAAAGGCATTGTGACAAGAACATGTTAGCCAGTGAACCACTGGTCGGAATCACAAAGACTAAGGTTTCAAAGGCTCTTCCCACACTATATCAAAAAGTGTATCATTAGATGATTAACATGCAAATGTTACTCAATAAATCTGCAATATTATATCATTTTCTCCTAAGCTCACCATCATCTAGTGTTGCCTGTGTCTAGGTACTATAAATCAGAAACCAGCTCTGAAGTAAACTTTGCTCCAAATGCCCACATTGGTTCATTAGTATGTGCTAATTTGGATGAAACCATTTGTTCAGCGGTTGGAGGTGCAGCTGGTTACCATGCTTCATTTCAAGAAAATTACAGCTGTCAATTTGGTATCATTAACTGATTAAGTCAGATCATTGGTCAGAGACTTAGAGACAAAGGCTTCATTGTTTAATTCATAATCAAGATTGATGAGGCATAACGGAAATGTTTTCATGTAGACCAAAACAAACCACATGCACAGCGATAGTATGTATGATGACAAGGTGCACAGACCAGGATAAAATTGTCCATGAATTAGGTCTTAGACCTGGTCAGCAGGCTTGACCCATAGTGCTCAGCCTGGAGTTAGCAATCGTAACTGGACTGGTCTGCATCCACTTTTATTTTCTTCAAGTTGTGGGACTTACAGTTGAGGTAGTTAGTCTGTTATTGTTAACCCTCACCCTGCGCGGGGCGGCAATAGTCGGTATTGACTTGCAAGCGCTCACGCCGCACGGGCGGCAAAAGTCGCCCAGGTCAAGCTGACCGCGCCACGCGCAAGCCCTATTTTCAGGCGTCGGGTCACTGACCTTTTTGAGACGTAACCTCCGTGTTATTGTTCACTGTATCTCTTCTAAATCAAACGCATTGTGACATGGACAGGTTAACCAGTGAACCACTGGTCGGAATCACAAAGACTAAGCTTTCAAAGGCTCTCCCCACACTTTCAAAAGATGTAACATCGACATGCGAACTGTTGCTCAACAAATTTGCAATATTATCTCATTTTCTCACGAGCTGACCACCATCTGGAGTTGTCTGTATCTAAGAACCAATCAGAAACAAGCTCTGAAATAATCTTTGCCCCAAATGTCCACATTGGTTTATTAGTCTGTGTCAATCAGGATGAAACCATTTGTGTAGGGCTTGGGAGGGCGTGGCTAGTTATCATGCTTCGTTCTCACGAAAACTACAGCTGTCAGTTTGGAATCATAAGTCAGATCATTGGTTAGAGACTGACAGACTACGGTTTTGCTGGTTAATTCATTATCAAGCGTGATGAGGCATAGCAGCGAATGTTTTCATACCGATCAATAAAAGCCGAACCACGTGGACAGCGTATGTGGCCATCGTCTAGCGGCACGGGTCAGTGACCCCAGATAAGATTCTCCGTGAGTAAGGTCACTGACGGGGCAGCGGGCTTTACGGGTAGCGCGCAGGGTATGGGTTAAAGGAAAGTTTTTTGTGTTTTTTTTTACATGAAACAAACTATAGTTATAGTGTTAACTTCACTGGCTCAAAGTGAGTTATCAGGGACAGGATTAAGTTCCTTGTAAATTAATCATTACTGTGGAATAAATAGTGAGTAACAGTATCTCTGTGCAGTAAGTCTAGGGCCTATTTTATTTTATTTTTTTTAAGGGGTATGCCAATTACCAGGGTCCACGTCATGTAGTAGTTGAAATCATAATATAAGTGGATTATTTTTTATAATATTTGACGTGCAATATCTCTGGAATTAAAAACAACACAGTATAAAATAATTTTCATCCATTTGTACATTATTGCTTGTGGGTAAAGCGATGTAGAAGTAAATTATGAATGTTTGTGTTAATTGACAAAACAGTGAAAGACACTAAGACAAAATAATGAAAACGAAGTCTTGTGCATCCAGTTCGATGATTTTTGAGTGGGATTGAGGTTTATGGGTGTGGATAGAATAGCCAGAAAATAAGGCGCAACTTTAGCTTTTTTTTTTGGCCAAACGCCTTAGGATTTTCGTACATATTTTGATTCACAGGATCCATAGGACCTTACGGAAAATAATTCAAAGATCTGTAATTTTGATAACTGATCATAACTGCTTAGTCGATGTTGTATGGAAAATAATTGATTCTTATTTTGTCTAGCCAAGACCTAAAAAGGGAATCTTGCAGTCTTCGATTAACTAACTAGGCAGCCTATCGACGTCATCCATTCTGCACCATAGTGATAGTCACCCAATCCTAGCTCATCCTGCACTACCTCAATATTCAAAGGAGAAGAAAAAATGAATTTGCAGAGGGGAGAGACGCAATGCAGAACAGGTGAAACTAAAGTTGTAGCTGTATCCCCATGTGTGCTGGCAGTTTGTTCGTACAATATTGAGCATCATACGCCGAAAATGGTGGTCACTGATTTCATGAATCATAATTATATGAAGTGCTCCTTTTAAAACTGTTAATTTGTAAATAAAGAATTTTCCCAAAATTTGCCCATCTTGCATTACAGTGCAAATTGCTATTCAGCCCTGATGCTCAACAGCAAATCAGAGGCATTGCCTCAATATGATTTGGGCAAGTATTTAGCATATGTAGACTGCAATTGTCATATGAAACCCAGTTGTAATGAAATTTGTTAAACATAAGAATGGGAAAATCCATCATTCCCAAGTCTTTGTATTTTATATTAGACATAATTGATTGTATCTGGATCTCCATTTTTCTTGGCAGTCCATCACAGATTTAAAAAAAAAAAAAATCTTACCCCAAACTATGGAGCACAAGAAACAAATTGAAGTTGTTTAATTGCCACAGGAGATTTAGGGATTTACTAAGTGAAAATACGGATCACCAAAAATTGACATTTTAGGAGAGAGGGGATGCAGTAATGAAACATTCAGACTAGCACAATAATTCATTGTTAAAATCTGTATCCAGCTTAGAGATCACAAAGCTCTTTCATTAGCAAATATAGCATCATCAGACCATTCCGTTTTATGGTACAAAGCAGTTCGATAGCAGGGCTTATTTGAGTCTCTCCATCTAATTGTTGCAGTATAATCTGATAATTAGGTTCATTTTTTTGTTTTCTGATGCATACAGAAATATTTGTCCTGATATATAAATTCAGACCAAGGCAAAAAAATATGTGCCAGCGTGAATTATTTCTAGTACCCTTACATCAGTTGCTACCATTGTGGTTGAGAAAAGTTCTGTTTTAATCTTTTCCCACCATAAGGCCCATGCTTTTCACCTCCTTTCAAAAGGCTCCTATTTGGGATAAGCTAGACCAAGGCTGGTGTAGGCCCCAGTTGGTTCTATGTCAGCCTTGGTCTGGCTTACCCCCTTATGGTAATTATCCCCTGTGGATGCAGGATTTTCAGAGAAGTTTAAAAATCCACCACAAAAAATCTCCTTTTTAAACCTGCAATATGGCAGTGGTACATCAGTGTAAGTTATTAAGAGTAGGGGACAGGAATCTAATAAGTTTTGTATGTAAGCATACCTTGTTCAGTGTGTTATGTGAAACTTCACAAACTCACAGTTTGAGTGCAGCAGCATGAGAGGTTGGGTGAAGAGTAGCTCAGCTGTATTGCACAGCTTAGCAGTAGGTTGTAACGTGGGTTGCTAACGGATTGGGTGAGGTGGTGTGAAGAGGTTAAAATTATATGTTCATGACTGAAATTAAGTTGTATCTTGTCTGGAAAGAAACAATTTTATCAAGGAGAATGCCATAACGTTGTTTTTGATTGCTGCTCCAGTTGACAAAACCACTCTCCTGTTTTTTCATTCTGATGTTTGCCAAAAGTCGAAATCGCAAGAAAATATTTCTGACAATGGCCTCCTGATAATTTCTGAGCGCCATGCCTGGTGGCAAGAATGGGGTTCTGCTTCAAGCAGTGCTTCCATCAGATTTTATAGCTGTAGTAAGAGTTGCCAAATTTTCAGTTTTTTGCTGTCTTCAGCATGTGATTAAACTGTCAGTCACTTTTACCTGTGTTTCATGTTTGTTCCACTTTTGTCAAAAAAAGAAACGGTCACTTTTTCTTTACACTTTTTCTTTTTCTTTACACCTGTTCTCTTTTTTTTAAAATTTTTTTTTTATACTTATGAACAACATTCCCAACAAAGAATGAAGCCTACATTAAAATGTAGCATTATAATAAAATGTCTGATGTCTTTTCGTTATTTTTACTGCAAGCGCCACTTTTTCTAATTATGCTATTAAACATTTAGTGCTGAGAATGGGAAATAGCCCAAAAAGCTTAGCAGCCAAAGTTTTAAACACGTGGAGTGCAAATAAGAAAATTAACACTTTTGACCATGTAGTGTGCTCCCAAATAAATTTTAAATAGGCTTCATGTACAGATATAGCAGGATTATTATGGTTATGGTTATATATCACATGAACATTGCAATGATAGTAAAATAGAGACCAACAGATCTAGATTGGTGATTTTAAGTAAATTACAGCCTTGCCTCACTAACCCTGTTTTACAGTTTGGGTCTGATAGACCCCAGACACTCACTCTCTTCCTCATACCAACCCCCAGCCGAATGTGACATAGGGTTGAAGGGGACAATGGTGGTTGGTGGTAGTCAAGGAGAGCAATTTTCTATGGTTTCTAGGACTCATACAAAGAGAGGGAAGGAAGATCAGAATGCCTTTGTCAACTTTATGTTAATAGTTTATGATCTCAGACAAAAAGAATCAAAAGGAAAAAGACTATGAATGAAATATATTTAATAAGCAAAAGGTCAAGTCAGTAATATTATACTAGCAGCAAATAGAAATATGAATGAAATCAAATTGAAAATATTCTAGATATAACCTCTGACAGATCTGCATTTGCCATTGTTCCTCCAATACAACCTTTTTTTTTAAACTAACGGCTCAACGATGTAATGGTCCAGCTTCTGATATTACAAAGTTGTTGCACCATATTTGGAATGATAAGATTATTATGTGTTGATATAATTATTTTGGTGTGAATTGGATTTCCTTAAGGTAGTACAGCCTTTAATTTATGGCAGAAAATTAGCCATATTTAAATTTATGATTATGGATGAAAGTCACAAAAAGTATTTTGCTTTAACAGTAGAATATTTCCCAGGAACAACAAATTCATCTGAATTTGCCACGAACTCACTTCAACCATTCCATTTTCATTATTAAATTATGTTAACTCACTTTACAGTTTTTATAAACTTGTTTGCCAAATGTCAGATTTATCAACTTCATTAAGAGAAATTGATTGATCAACTTCATTGACTTCAAGAGACCTTGGCATGATGAAATTGCATAGTTCAGTTTTAGCAACAAGTATTATTATTTGATTGAAAGAGAGTGTTTGGTTTTGTCGCTGTAAATTTTCTCACCACATTAGACATTCAATTTTAGGAATCACTTTGTTGTTTTCAGATTGACTTTCCAGTAATGAGTCGCGACTGAGTTACAGTTCTAGCTGACCTTGGCATTCTGTGATTTGTTGAGAAAGGTAAGTTTTTATAGAGGAATGAGAGCCATATTCATTATTTTGTGCTTACTGAACCCAGAAAAGGATTTACTTTAATGCTCTCTCTCAGATTTCACTATGCTTTGATATTTGAAAAGCTGTAATTGGGAGATTGTTGGTGAAATGTTATTGGAAGAATCAACAACAGCTGCCCTAGTCGTCAGCCAGCCCCCACCCCTCTTCCTTTAAAAGAAAAAAAATTGTTTGTGATGGAGAGAGAGTGGAAATAACTATAATAATTATTTTAAAATAAAAAATGGATGATAAATACTTTTGGTTTGTCTTGTTCTCACTCTAAAGGCGTACTAACTAAAGATGTGTTTAACTTAAAACCGTTGAGCTTATCGGTATGTTTTTATTTCGTTTTCATGTTACATGCATGATAAATGAATGGCTTCAGATATAAAACTTATGAGTGTTTTATGTGTCCTTTATTAGGTTGTCTGTAACTTATATTGTTTTGCAGGTACATGTATATCCTCCACAGTCACACTTTACTCCCTTTGATTTATCAGAGAGCTTTCTAAAGATGCTAGTATTGGATAGTGATCTAACATTTCAGCGTAGCATTTTTTTGCATAAGCCAACAAAGTAGCTCCTTTCACTGGACATTCACTTTTACGTATAAGATAAAAAATATCTGAGCTGAAACATCAAGGGCCAAACAGTTTTCGAGCAAGAAGACATAAAGAAATGTAAATACAGGCTTTTCTATACACTGAAATGTGGCGCAGTGTTTACTGAATCCTGTCGGATGAACAAATATTTTTGAGGTTAGATCGGTTTTCTTGCAGTCAGAGTCATGGGAATCTCCTTTTTTTGTTTGACCTTGTAACTAAAACTATATTTGTTTTCTTACATGTAGATTGAAAGAGCTAATATGACCAGCACTCATTTAGATGAAAAGTTGATAATGTTGCATCTGGGCTCTGAGACCTAGCTGTTTTGTATTGAATGAGATTGAGTTTTACAATGTTAGCTCTCAATTTGATGAAAATTTATTGCATCAAAGCTCAGTGATCAAATGTGACATTTGAAAATTATCTAAATGTTTTTTGTTTTACAAGGACCGAGGTTAAGATTCTTAAAATCAACATTCATCTTGAGGAAGTTTAGTGGTTGCTATTTGAGGTTCAGTGGTGGAGTTTGTTGATTGAACATTGTTCAGCATGTATGTGAGTGATCTGCATAGTCACATTGGCCCTGGCAACCAGTGACTGTGCAAAGTTTCATAATAAGAGAGGCCCAAAGTATCTGGTGCACATGTATTCTTTTCGTTTTGAGCATTGTATTTCTAAAGATTATGAATCATTAAGTGGAATGTTTAAACACGGGCATTCTTCTTATGGCCATTAATTTGTACTGCTAGTCAGACTACATTATGGGTGTCTAGATAACAGTTGCATTGATCACCAACGTATTTTGGGTCATTTTTGTGTATGAACGTTCCTCCACCCCTACGTTTAAACAGGATTTTGCGTTGCTTCTTAGTAATCCTTTCTCCCAGTGCCTTCTACGGAAAATTGCACGATATCCAATAATGTCGGTGTCCACAGAATGTG
This sequence comes from Onchidella celtica, assembly GCA_963931925.1. NCBI lineage: Eukaryota > Metazoa > Mollusca > Gastropoda > Systellommatophora > Onchidiidae > Onchidella > Onchidella celtica. The sequence continues at coordinate 35,013,833 of OZ007571.1, forward strand.
TCAAATTATACTCTTAGGTGATACACAAAACAAACCAGAACAGAACGTAAAACAACCCTCTTGAAACTTTGTTTGAAATAATATTTGCTATATATATAAATGACCAGACCCACAGGATGTAGACAGAGAGCTGTAGACAGTGTTTCCCCATCATCTGGATCCACATCTCTTTCTCTACAAATTGTATAGTTACACGGTTACCGATAGACAGCAAAGATATTGCGAAAGTGCAAGAGTGACACCGTTTCCCGGCCTGAACTTTCTGGTTCAACTACAGTTTCATTCCAGCATTTAGAATCAATTGTGACTTCCGCACCCACCGACAGTTTTCTTGGCTGTACAAGTTTTGAACGAATCTGACCTTATAAATGCAGATATGTGGCAATGGCGTTCAAACTAGGTGTTAGCTTGCAACATCGATCCAGTCTAGCCAGGGCAATGAAACTGTACATGAATGCAGGCTTTCCAGAGATCGTAAACAGAGCGTCCATGAGGCGTCGGTGTGGAACACACATGCGCACACATAATAAACTGTTCCCAGTTGTCCCCTTCGCTCACCCTCTCCTCTGAGTTTAAAGAAAATGTTACAGTCTGCGCGTAATTGTTTGAAAGATTACAGGCGCGTCTCTCAGGATCCACTGCTTTGCGGAACAAATTATAACATGTTTATAAACGGTATTTTCTCTGCCTGAAAAAGGGGTGGGGTGTGTTGAGTAATTACTATGTGTACTTTTAGTCTGACCCAATACAAACCTGACGTAAGTCAAGGAGCAGTTTTCACATAATTAATAGTGTATCGAGCATATTAATTTGAATACGCCCAATTGTTACTATGGGCACATCTGTTTCGTTTACACAGTTTGTTCCGGTCTTGTCAGCTTAAGCTGGAAGACTTGACATGCTACGGATCGCCTATCCTTAAACATCTCCAGAAAATGCTAGAGGAAAAGAAAGTTAGTAAGAGCATTAATTTTGTTTGTTTACCGGCAGAAAGATTTCAGGCTGTCACGAAACACTGTCGTCACATTTCATTCAAGTTTTGTTGATTTGTCGTGCCATCAGAGTTGAGCTTTGTCACGGAAAGGGTTTGGAATATATTGATAAGAGAGGAAATTTGAAGTAATTTTTTTTTTTTTTTTTGCTTCAACCGAAAGTGTATTCTGGCACGCATCAGCATGGCGTGATATCAAAACAGATTGTATTTTCGAAAATCGAAATAAAAGCAAAATCGCCTGCGTTATAATAGGTCACCGGTTTTAATTGGTACATCAGAATTGTATAGCTTTGCCTTCACGGTGGTTAGTAGCGATAATCGTATGTCTCTCTCTGTCTTTGTCTGTCTCTTTCCCTCTTCCCTCTTACTGTCTGGTACAACCAGTTTGTACGATTTATTCTATCCCTTAAGCGGTTCGTCGGTTTGCCTGTTCGTAACTCTTATTTTACGCATTTTAAGTTTCAGTCTAATCTGATTTTTCCATCTTCAGAATCTGTTCTCTCGTCCAAATATTCCGTCATTTAGTTTGCTTCCAATATCTTCATTCATTCATTCATTCACAACACATTGTACGATGGAGAAATCACCCAGACATCAGACTTTATATCTCCATTTTAGAGGCGATACACCAGGTTCTGTATAAATATGCCAGGATCAAATAGTCAAACCAACAACCAGTCACCGTAATACATGATTTTTGTTTCTACATTCTGCCCAGAAATACAAGTTCATTCACTGAAGTATCATTTATCCTTCATAGTGTATATCATAATATAAAAGCAATAGCCAATAGTCCACCGGAAAAGAAACCGTTGAAGAGCTTCGGTTTGTGACAAATGTAGACAGACTGGGAATCTTCCAATCGTCAAGGGAATTGTTCGCCAGCGTCTTCTTCACTTGTTCCACACGCTGAAAATGAAACCGACACGCCAGCATTTCCCCTTTGTTTTCCTTCCTGTTGTTGTTTTTCTAGCCGTGTGGATCGATACCCTTGTTTTCTACCAGACAGCACGTTTCTCTCACAGGCGTCGCTGGGCTTTTTTATTGCTACGATTAGAGGGTGGTAAGTGGGGGGCCGGTCTTGAAGAGAGCCTATCATGACAGCCATAGACAATTCACACACGGTTTGTTGGGGCTTTCCGAAAGCAGAGAAATGGGAACTGTAATTAGCAAGTTGGTGGGACCTGAGATCGGTGGAGTCATGTCACATGGTCAATTATTTGCTTACGGCGTGCGAAGTCAGATGTCGTTAAGACAGTAAATGCGTTTCCCATTTGGCAAGTGATCGAAATCGAACGAAAACTGAAGTTTTAGTGTCATACTATTTTTAGCCATCCGTAGATTATGTCCATTGCATCGTTTGATCTTCGGACGAAATTATATACATGTAATTTATTACATAATATTTTGATATAAAGTTATCATGCTTGTGTCACATATTATTTATGCCCCACCGCTTTCTTCCCTTTTGGGGAGGGGGGTTAATAATGTAGAATGATGCACTTGGATGATGTTTGGACTGCCCATTGAAACATTTTTAAAGATATTGGAATTTCTATTGATAATTATGACGATTGAGTAAAACATGAATTGGCAAATATTGACCTGTTTTAGTGTTGTATACTCCTATAAGGAGTAGACCAGTTCGGTTTTTAGGACGCACACCAAGCTTGTCAACATTCGTAAATATTATGCAGATGTGGCGATAGCCAAGCAACACATCTCCTGACGCCCTTACTTAACTCTTGTAAATTTATAACAGTACTGTGAGAGAGATTTATGGTCTACTCTCGATCTGTCTTGTCTCTCCCTCCCTCTTTCTGTCTCTCTCTTGATCTCTGTCTCTGTCTTTTTCTCTCTTTCTCCCCTTCCCTCCAGCCGTCTGAAGTTTCTTTGTTTCCTCCACCTACACAGTCTCACCCACCCCTTCCATTCCTCATTTCCATCGAGGTTAGTAGGAATTGGGTACCAATGAAAGATTCCTTTGTTGACTACAGTCGACAGTTACAGTTCTATTACCTCATTTCGCCTGGCGGCATTAAGTCTCAGCCGATACCAGAACTCGACCGCTCTGTGGGAGGCGGCAAGGAAGGGGGAGGGGGGGGGGTGGTTTGCAGAAGGTTCGTTTATAATGAAAAATGTCGCAATATCATCAAATGTGTCAGAATTATTGTCTTTGTGTCGGGGCAGAAAATTCCAGTGGCTTAAATGGAATTTGATTTTTTACAGAATATAAAAACGAGTAACGAATTCAGTCAGGCTGTGAAGTTTAAATGGAAACGGCATCATTTTTTTTACCGAAATGTTGTGTCAAAAAGAAGTCTGTCATTAAAATTTTGTATGACGTGCTCTATCTAAGAACCTCGGGAGAGTTGAATAACAGAGAAATGCATTGAATTCAAGATGACATTTGGATATTGTGATTGTTCATCACTTTGTGTCATATGGAAATATTGAGCGGTTTTTGTTTCTCCCTAAAAATACCCGGCGCTAAAAAAAATAATAATTCATAGTTGGAATTACGCAGTATGCCATAAACCGTAGCGGACTTGCGTCAGCGGTGTCGTGTTGTATTTCATACAGTAGGCATAAGCCCTGCTTTTGAATGAATGCTTTGTAATATCGTGAAAACATGTCGGCAAGAGGGGAGTTTGTGAAAATGGGTAAAGGGGAAGGGACATAATTATGTGTAGTTGGTTACTCTGTTTGTCTGTCTGTCTGCCTGTTAGTCTGTTTTCCTTCCTTCCTTCTTTGGAAATGGTCAGCCATGAGCAGTAGATGCTATCGATATGTTCAGTTCACTTCAGTCCTGAAGACATTGTGACCAAAGCATTGGAAACCCATGACATCACAGTGTGATATGGAATCACGAATGTCAACATGTATGTCAGATCAATGCTGGACGACATCCATTTTCACCGTGAGATTATGGAGGTCAGCGCAAATTAGGACGGTCACGCGCGAAAGACAGAGCGATAAAGTGGCAGGAAGCGACCAGGCAAGAATTACGCAATTTGAACCGAGTTTATTTTGAGTCCAGTTACGTTTGTCATCAGTTACTACCGCAGCATGGACTGAGAATACTGGAGCGGGAATTTGCCTACATATCATAATTACATCAGTTCAATTGCTTGTATAACGATGACGTTGGTAGTTATGGAATTTTGTTAAGAAACATGAGACTGACGTGACCACAAAATAGGAATGTAAGAAGGGAGAGAAAAGAAATCTGTCTTATTTTAGCATGGCCTTCAAAAGAACGGGCATGACTCGGCTCAAATGTCTATTATACAAAATAGTACACCAACCTCAAAAGTTCATGCATTTGAGAAAAATGACGCTTTTGTTTGTTTTGTTTTGTTTTGTTAGGTTACCTAGTAGGTTACGCAGTTGCGATTTCCATATGCATTTTTTTTCTTCTGTGAAACCACTTTTGCGCTGTCAATTTTCAACATTTTGGAGGAGAAGGTACTTTTCGATTCCGATACTCTGAAGGGCCACGCATGGCTAACTAAATCATGTTACTTCTAATACCTCTTGATTTTGGAAGTCTTCGTTTGTTGGAAAATAGTCATGTGCCATTTTGTATTCGGCCTCTTTAAATGTTAATTGTCGGAGGAAGGAGGGATGAAGGCGGCGAGGTCAAGGATAGGAGAAAGAGGAAAACGGACTCGCAATATCCAATCAATTGGACTCAATTGGCGGTCGGCTGCAGATAATTGCTGTGTCTGAAGTCACCACCGCTGGATACCGTTGGGAGTTGTGGACGACAGTAGGACTGTTTAGCAAGAGTGGACGCCACATATGTTTGTCCAGTGCCGGCAAGCAGATTTTGTTTGTTATTTTATATGGAAACAGGGCTTTTGGTGCCACCGATTCTCGTGTCATAAAGGACGCCCCCCCCCCAACCCTCTCTCCAGGGATCCCCGGGATACAGGTGTCAATGCCCCGAGCCGCGATACTTCAGAAGCAAAGATTTCTACAATCCGGATCTCTGGGATAACGAGGGATATCAGAAATGGCTAAAAATCAAAATAAAAATACTGTGTGAAATACATTAAAACATGGGCTGAAATCGATCGATGTTGCCGATGAAAATCCAGATCTTTTGTTTCCCTTTGCAATACATCTGGCTGGGAAAGGGGAGGGTGTATTAGGTACTTGCTAACGACGTTTTTCTTTCTTTCTTTTCTTTTCCCTCTTTCTTTCTTTTCTTTTTTCTTTCTTTCATTCATTCTTTCTTTCAACATCTGTGGCAACGACTTTCGCCTTCGTTCTTTTCAACAACAAAAAAATTCAATCCGGCACAGTGTTCTTCAGTGAGTTGGTACGATGTCTATAGATTTCTGTGAACGCATGTCACGCTGACATTTTCCACAAGGTTGTAGACTGAGAGCCCTGGACAAACGTTCATTATTGCATTGTGCAAGAGAGTGACAGACTATTGAAATCGATGGGAAAGGCGAGGAGACCCCCTCTCCTCCCAAGCCTTTTTATGTGTGTGCATGTATGAGATATGGGAGTCTGGGGTTGTACATATCACGCATTTACAAGATAATAGATGTTGAAATACGCCCGGTCGAACTTTCGATTTGGTGGGATATTGGCGTACTTTGAATGTCTGACAAGACCTGAGCTAATAACCCCCAGCAAGAAAGCCAGAGTCCAGATCCCCCACCCCACCCATGTAAATGTCCCCTCGTTATCAGATCAACGTCCCCCATTAATGCATGGGTTAGGAGGGCATATTACAGAATTTAATGCCACACGGGACTTGTTTGGGAGAATACAGTCATGTACGTAGATATTCTGAGATGAACTTTCATTGGTATTCTCTGGCGGGCTTTGCCGATGTATGTCAGATATTGTGGCTTATGGTCAGTTGTGAACACGTTAGTGGCCTCCGACATGGTTGGCTGTCTATGAGATGGGGGAAATAGCTTTTTTCAAACACTGAGGCCCATTAATATTAGCAAAGGATCATGTGAAAGCTTATTGTCTTCTCAGTCATAGTACATATTACCCCCGGTTATTAAATTCTGATAATTAAATGGCATTTGGAAAACCAAGATTTGTCAGGAAAGTTGATGTTTTCAGGACGCGAGTGTAAACTATTGTTTTCCATCACTAGGGTATGAATGCCTTTAGTAGAGGACTTTGGATCACGGAACGTAAGGTCTTATTATTCGTTTAAACTTGACATAAGAATAACATGGCGACACAAAACAGCAGTTGAAAGTGTAACGTTTGGTAATTTTTATCCTCTTCCATCCTTGCAAAAATCTATCTTTTTGAAGTAAGTAAAGCCTCCAATGTAATTTTGAAAGACTTCTTTACCGCTGAGCCTTAAATTCTACAAAATATTATATTGCGTATAGAAAGACGTAAAGGTGCACGTGAGCACATTTTAAAAGGTCATGGAGTTTGCAATATTTTTCATACTTTCGTTGATTTTGAGCCATAACTGTGTTGAGCAAAAGAAAGTGTTCCGACATTTTGAGCCGTAAAAAAAAAAAAAGACGCTTTATCTTCGGGTAGAATGAAAAAGTATGGCAGGTGATTTCGTTCTGCACTTCAGTTTACATATTGGTGATCGAAATACAACTTTAGAAATCACATTTGTGTATTCCCGAGTCAGCCGTCCAATTAGTATAAATAAAGAGCCCTCACTCTGAACGGCACACGACAGAATTACTTGAAGATGAGCAGTGGACAAATTTGTATACTAATTACATTTAGTGACAATTTACGGGATCATTTACTGTGCATCACTGAAGGTTATTGCCCCCTCTGACCTCTCCCATTCCTCCTTAGAACGCCTACACAACTATCTCTCTAGAATTCTATGCGCACCCTAAGGAACATTTATAGGTCCCAAATGTCCTCTTCCAAACCGTATTAACGTTATGTGAAACTGTTATGTGCCAGGCGCAAATGGACAGACTGATGTAATCCAGACTTCATCAGATTTGGCTTCATTTTCAGATTGTGCGACAATTCAGCATGATATCCTTCGTGTTATGCTTTTTCAACGTGTATTGTGCTCAAACAGATTTTCCTTTATCCAAGAAAGTCCGACACTTTCAAAGTTGATTTAAAATGGGCAAATAATTGAACAAAAAACAAGCAAACAAAAAATAAAAAAAAGGATCATGAAAAATAATTTCACTGAAAAGATAGCAAATGTTTCAGATTTGAAATACTGGACGCCAGAAGGTTAAATTTCATTTAGCAGAGGGAGGCAGATGTTCAAATAGGTTCCGTGCGTCATCTGCGACTGTTGTGGCTTCAGGGCAAGGGTTAAGCTGATCTTGTACAAGCTGAGGGTCTCGCCTGTCTCGGTCGATATGCTGTCGAGTGCATGCAGGGTAAAAACCTGTGTTTAGCCGACTTCATCACCTGACAGGCCCTGTTCTTCTTCGAGTCCGGCACAGCAGCGTGGAATACAATTATACGCATTACGCTGACATCATGCATGTGGACCCATTTTACCACTGCGGGGGGAGAAACATTTGGAAGCGAAGACTGTACGTGGAAAAGGGACCGGGGGTTGTTACTAGAAAATGGTTATTTGTCACCCCTTTGTTTTGACCCATGGACGACGTGTAGAAACTCAGTCAATATTTGTGAAGGCGGAAGAATCAAACACCAACATTTCAGAATACTTTAAATTCGTATAGATGTAACTGCACTCAACATGTCCATGTAAAGAGAAATTGACGATGCTGTTCAAAAATGGTTTCTCATTATAATAATAATTAAAAAAAAAACAATAATAAACGATTTTGCAGCTGGCTCGGTCGGTAATACCAGTGTTAATGTATTGTGAGAAGAAGAACTTCGCTGTTGGCGCTGTGTTGTTTTTTTTTTTTTTTTCATGATTAGGGAGGCTGAGACAGGCCATTCAGCAAGACATGGTCATGGATACGAAAATACACGTGAGCCGATTTCAGGGCTTGATGAAAAATTTGAAATTGCCGCAGTTGAACATACATTTGAAATATGAGTAATTTGATAGTAGAGAAACATTATGACATGGCGTCACATATTACCCAACCTTTCCGTCATTGGTAAGTGTATAGTCTTCCAGTTCTAGTCAGATTTCCTGCCGCTCATTATCCCGTCTTAATTTCTTTGCCAAGATCTTTGCCAGACCAACACTGATAAGCCACATGCATTTTTTTCGATTATTTTTAGTGTTAGGGCTAGAGTTACAGAAGGTTATGTTCTTGGTAACTGTAGTAATATACTTCTAGAAACCTCATTGTGCTGATTTATTTCACTAGATATCAGCCTCCGATCCGCGTAACATTTCACGCTTGCAATTTTTAGATTAGATCAGCCGGAATAACTTCTAGGAACCTCATTCTGCATACATTTATTTCTCAGGCATCAGCCACCGGTCCGCGAACCCGGCCAGACTTACATTTTTTTAAAAAGATCATATCGGCCGGGATAACTTCTTGGACTTTCATTGTGCTGATTTATTTCATTAGGTATCAATCTCCAATCCGTGTAACCCGGCCAGACTTACAATTTTTAGATTACATCAAGCGGAATAACTTTTAGAAAACTCAATGGCAATCAGCCCTTCATAATTATGTTCAACTCGGCCACACTTACAATTTTAATTTGATTACACCGGCCGGAATAACGTCTTGGAACTTCATAGTACTGATTTATTTCATTAGGTATCAGTCTCCGACCCGTGTAAACCGGCCAGACTTACATTTTTTTAAAAGAATAAATCAACCAGAGTAACTTCTAGAAACCTCATAAGAAATCAGCCTCCGATCCACGTAACCTGGCCAGACTTAACATTTTTATGAGATTAGACCGGCTACAAGAAGAACCCTTTCTGTTTGATTCTCTTGCGTGCTGTTCAGACGCTGATGCCCCCATAGAGGCAGGATATGGTTCATGTGTCGTGGAGGTTCACTGGTAACGTTGTTCGTGCTTACTGATCCAAATTGTAAATAAAATCCAGAGCACAATCTTAATGTCATCGCCAACCTGTGCAAAAAACAAAAAACAAAAGGGGGGGGGGGGCGGGCATAAAACAAAATCAATGCAGAAAGACGGAAAATGAACTGATACACAAACCTCACACATTAAATAATAACGAACAGAGCTTTGGCCATGAATAAGTTTGTAACAATGAAAGTGTTTAGACAGGTTCAATGCACCGCTAAATAAGCCAGAATATTCGACCGGTTCAGTGCACGGATATAGTCGAGACGACTATTCCGGTGCAAAGTTTTCACTCTTGTGTGTAGAGAGAGAAGAACTAGCCCAAGGCTATCAACTTCCGTTATTCGGGAAAAGCGAGGCTGATTTGATTGCAAAGGCCTCGATCCTCTCCCAGGCTTGACTTCTTTGTTTAGGCTAATTTTGTGATCACCACAGGCGCCAGCTTTTTCCAATTCAAATTTTGAAACTGAAAGGGCCTGCACGTCGATTTCTATCGGTTAACTTTTGTTATTATTATTCAATAGGTAGGCCTAACCTTGGGCTCCTCTTTAGGCCCTAAACTAAGTCATCGTCACTTCACTTTCAAATTGTTCCCTCACCATGCGGATGTATTTTAAATGAATTAGTCAGGTTCGGGTTAGGGTTAGGGTTAGGGTTAGGTTGAATGAACCTCTCCTATCTATTTGACTAATTAGGTTCAATGCCCCTAAATGTAAATTAATAGTATTTAAAATAGGATCTGCATGTCTAGGGTGTCTGCTTTGCTTCATTATTTTGACATGAAAAAGTAGGTCAAATCTTTGCACCTGTCCTGTTTCATTTATTATTCAGGTTGAATGAACCTCTCCTATCTATTTGACTAATTAGGTTCAATGCACCTTTCCTTTTTGCTTTACTAGTCAGGTTCATTGCACCTGTATAAACTCTGCCTGTAACAATAGACAGCCATAGGGAAAAACTTGAGTGATCGATTTGTACGTGTACGAAATTGCCTGACTGCAACCTTAAGGATGGATCGAAGAAACATAGCGTGCGTAGATTCCGCCTCCATATAGGTCAAGATATTCAGAGTCATAGCTTCTGATCGAGCAATATGGTTTCATTTGGGGTCTTTGTTTTAAGGGGTTAACTGCCCTCAGCATTTACACCTCTGATCGAGCAGTATTGTCCAGATTCTCGTTGATGTATATGCACGAAGTAATAATTGGGGTGAAAGTAGGCCAAAAAAGATTGGGGGGGGGGGTGGGGACGGGCAAGGTAGACATTTTTATAGACAGGCAGACAGTCAAACAGGACATAGATAGATAGATAGATAGATAGATAGATAGATAGATAGATAGATAGATAGATAGATAGATAGATAGATGGATGGATGGATGGATGGATGGATGGATGGATGGGTGGGTGGGTGGGTGGGTAGGTAGGGAGAGAGAGAGAGCAGAGAGTTAATGGAATGAATGCAGGTGGATGCCGGAGAGGAAGGTTTAACTCAATAGTCAATATGTCAAAGTAATTTCAAGACAACGATGTAACGAACAGTACTACAATTTGCGTAATTAAAGAAAAAGAAATTCGCCTTAGGTGTGTGTCACATGCAGGCATAGTTTTCTTCCCAAACACAAAACAAAAATGTCAGGCGCCATGGCCCTAGTTTTGGTGTCACTACTCATTGTGCTAAATCAGCCAGTGCCGTGCCAGTGACGTAGTTCAAGGCTTCTGTCTCAGTGACATTTAGTCAGTGTTTTGACATTTCATTTTGTGGGTACTGTTTTGTCATATGATTATAGATGTTGTCCCGTACGCTGTCAAAGGTCACAAATTGTTCGGTTGGGACATCGAGTTATTGACGAAAAACAGCCGCTCCCGTTGCGAAATCCCAAGATGCATGGGCTACAGCGAGGTCGCCGGCGGGAAGAGAATGAAGTACATGATTGTATTATTGTGACCGCAAAATTCTCCACTTTTCATCAGGCGTGGTATTTTACATAGGCCGATCACAAAACAGCTCACAAATTTATAATAAACTAAGAACTACCCAGAGGGCAATGGAAAGAAAAATGTTTAACATCAGACTGCACGATAGAACCCCCCACGCTGACATACGCAAACAAACAAAACTAAAAGACGTAGCGGAATTCATGCTACAACAAAAGTGGAATTGGGCCGGACACGTGAGGAGGATGAATGACAATAGGTGGACAAAACGCTGCACTCAATGGCAGCCAAGGACAGGAAAAAGACCAACAGAAACGTGTAGATTATATTCACAGATTTATTATGGTAGAAAAGTCTTGAGGCTACATTTACTTTCCTTAGCGACAACGTCTAAATGGCCCTAGGCCTACGGATTCATCATGCTAGAATGTCAGGTAATGGGGGCAATAAGTAATTCCTAATCACCTTGTTAAAATCGAGATAATATTTTATCTCTTCTCCCCCCGTCCGCTTTCCGCGGAAAATAACCGCTGTAATTTTTCATCGTTTATATTATCATGATGTGTCACGCCTCCTCCCACAATCATATTTTATACATGTACCTCCCAAATCTCACATTATGTCCATGACATTGGCATGCTTTCTTTCTCTACCCCACCTCCCGCCATACACACAAACTTTCTAATGGCTTGTCCCAAAACTAATCACCTGGAGCACAGAATGAATTTCTCATTCCATGCTCAGGCGCGGCGGTTCCATGCTCAGGCGCGGCGGCTTCCCAGTGGCGGTGAAACCTGAAATCATTCATTTTGATTCTGTGAATGGCAAATTCAGTCTTTCGTCACTTTCAGTGTTTCATACACCGTGGCTTTCCTTGCGTCTTGTTGAGGGAAAGCCTTGCATTCTCCGGGAACAATTTCTGAAAAATAACTAAATTATGAGAGAGCTTAGAAAACTGTAACCCTTCCTTTTGCCTGTCTGTCTGGCAGTCGGTTAGTTGGTATCTTTTTCTCTTTCCGTCTCTCTCTCTCTCTCCGCTCTCCCCCCCCCTCTGTCCTTGTCTCTCTGTATGTATATCTCCCCCCCCCCTCTCTCTCTCTCAGTGCTCTTCCCCTAATTTTCAGCCGTAATTGAATAGTGAAAAGTTCATTTGCACTTCCGGTGGAATCAGACAGAAATTAATTTCTAGCACCGGTGAGTCTTCACTTTTGAATGAAAACAAGAGAGGACTAAATTGAAAACACACACACAAACACTCAACAATTCAAACCAAAATAGATGACAGATAGCGAACGTTGACAGATAGGGCTTTCATTAAACTAGTTCATGTGCAGACTTTTTTCTTTTTCTTGTTGTAAAGCGGATTTTGTTTTTGGTGTTGCTACATTAAAAAGAAAAAAAGGTAAAAATTCAGTGTCACTTAAAGTCTTGGTCCATCAGAAAGGGCAATTGCAGAAGGAGCGGATAGAATAAGAGGTGGGAGGGGGGGGGGTGTCACATCGAGAATACAGTAAACCCATACAATCGATGGAATTTTGTAAAATGTAATCATAGCTTGGTGTATGCGGTTTGTCCAAAATAAGGTTTACCTCAGTGGGCAGCAGATTGAAGTCAAGTGTATCAGTGGATAGCGAAAGGAAGCTTATTAATTACTATCACAGTCTTCTCCCCCCCCCCCCTCTATCTGTCTCTATCTATCTATCTATATCTATCTATCTATCTATCTATCTATCTATCTATCTATCTATCTATCTATCTATCTATCTATCTATCTATCTATCTATCTATCTATCTATCTATCTATCTATCTATCTATCTATCTATCCTATCTATCTATCTGTGTGTCTATCTAGCTATCTACCGATCTGCACTTTCTCTCTCTTTCTCTGTCGTTCCTCGTCTATCTCTCTCTCCCTCACTCTCCCCATCTCTCTGTCTGTCACTTCCTTCTCGCTCCCATCTGCCCCGTTCACCCTTTTTCTTTCTCTCCGCCACCTCCTTTATCGTCCGAAACATCGCCTCAATCAATCAGCGGAATGGAAACCATGCATAAGCTGCAACTCCAACTCATATAATAGATATACATGTATCGTGATCTTAGTTCTCGTTTGTTTCTTCTCTATTTTCTGAAAAACTGTAGATCTTTTAGTATGTAGAAGAGGTATAACAATTGCACACTTTGACACTTTGACATTTTGAAATGCATTGTGGCACCTATCAAGCTGTTTCACAGTTCCAATTTATTCTAACTCGTTATCATGTATCAAATACTAAAGCTGCAAACGTTTAATGTCGAATTTCTCAGTTGTGCAAGAAAGTGGAGTTGGAACAAACAAGGACTAGGGTCGCGATGTCGTCACAGTGACCACATAATTATGTGATACGCGCATGGACATCAACAACAATGGAAGTGCCTACAGTGTGAATACCAGACAATATTTTCAAAATCATTAGGGAAAGTTTAATATACCTCATTTCCTAGATCATTTCTTAAAAGAACAAAATAATCTTGTTGCCATTGAAAGCATTGTCTCGAAGCTAAATACAGGCCGTGCAATAATAAATTTATTATTATTATGACCTGCAACTTTTACAAAACATTTTCTGTAGTCATCACTACGACAGCGACAACAATGACTGAGTTGAATGAGCACGACAGGAAAAGGAAGGAGAAGGAAGCTGGAACTAACTAGCAGTAACATTAATAATAAAGTCGTTGATCACACGGTGTTAAATGTACGCTTACTTAATACCTTGACAAATGGTTTGACAGGTCTTGTGAGCAAAGAGAGAAAGAGATATAGAGCGTTATTGATTTGGCCCAGGTTTAGTACCGTGAATGCTGGTGTCCGATCTTGTTCCCCCTGAAAAGTGCTGGAGATAACGAACTAGACCTAAGATAAACAACACTTCTTGTTATGTTCCATTCACTCTCACAGTTCTTAATTTGAGCCTGCTTTGGTGGCGTATGTGAATTACCGTGAAACGTCCTTGTTTATGACCACTCTCAGACAATGTTCCCTCTAATTTGTCCAAACTCATTGAGCGGAATTTTTGATGAATTGAGCAAAGATATTTTAACCAGTGGCTAAAACAATCCCATTTTGTATATGCGACGCCAATACAGCAACTGTGCAGCTTAGAGGGAACATTGCTCTCATTCTTACCTCAAAATACGGGAGGTTATAAAGTACTCAAAGATCTTAAAATAGTATTAACCTAGATTCCCTGGTGAGGTCACGTGACCGTACCTCAACGCTTTCGGCCATTGAGGTCAGAAACAACTCTTCCGGTTACCCTGGTTTACTTTTTCTCTCTCTCTCTCTCTCTGTGTCTTGTCCCTGTGGTTGCTTTTTTCGTCTCTCTCCCTCTCCTCTACATGTCTGTCTCCCCTATCTTCTCTCTCTCTCTCTCTTTCTCTCTCTCTCTCTCTCCCTCTCTCTCTCTCTCTCTCTCTCCCTCTCTCTCTCTCTCTCTCCCTCTCTCTCTCTCTCTCTCTGTCTTTTTTGGGGGGGGGGGAGGGGGGTGTCTGCCACAGGTGGTTGGAGGCTGCTGTTGACGTAGCAAATTATGATTTTATGTAGCCATTATCATGCTTGCGCCTTATCCCCCCCCCCTCACACACTCACATGCTACTAGTGAGTGTCTGCCCATGCACTTGAGCTTCTGCTGGATCTTGATATCCGTCTGTTTATTCTATTAGAGGGGGGGGGGGGGTTGGGGTTGTCGATTACTTTCATTTTTTCTGATATTGTAGCTGATTTGAGGTCTTTATTTTAGGAGGTTCGCTGCCCTTGGCATTTACACCTCACTTTACTTGTTTTATTATTTCTTGTTCTGGCGGGGGGGGGGGGGAGGGGGGGGGGGGAGATGATATGGATAAATTTTAATCTATTAATTTCAATTTTGCCCGGGCAGCGGCCTTTCGGCCTGCTCTTTACGATTTCCAACTGCCAAGGTATCTTTAACGTGCACACGAGCCCTCCGAATTTTTTCGTCCTTATCCGAGAAGACTAGGTACTCGATCCTACCCCCCAATAGGACCAGGGACTTGAAAATATGAGAAAAATCCAATTTCCAACATGCCTGCACTGCCCGGGTTTAGAACCCGGGACCCTTGGCATGAGAGGCGAGCACCTTGCCTCTAGACCACCTTGTCCCCCTACAATTTTGTAGCTGTTATGGTTATATATGGCCTTTAGCGTCTTTACAGACGGTCTTAGCAGCTAGAATATTCACTTTCACTTTGACTGACAGCTTCTCTCGTGGCTTATTCTGCCAATGTTTGACCCGAGAGTGCGATGGCAGTGATTGCAGGTCAGTCTTTTGGGTTCACTTTGGCGAGTGTTTTCATTCCGCCTCTGTCGTTTTGTCAGGTATGTTTCTTTTGCCTTGAAGTCTATTGCGAGCGTGCCACTGCGCAATTTTTGTCTCCATCTGCTTCGATCATTTGCAAGGTTCTCCCATTCATTGGGGTCGATGTTGAATGCTTTCATCGTGACCTTGCAAGTGTCTTTGAATCGCAGATGTGGCCTACCTCTAGGTCGGTTGCCAGTAGCAAGTTCCCCTGTTATGGTGGTACGTCTTATAATACCCCTCTCTCCCTCTCTCTCTCTCTCTCTCTCTCTCTCTCTCTCTAACACACACGTTGAAGTAAGAATTTGCGAGTCTATCGGTCCAAGCTTCTGAGTTTCTTCTTCTAGACCTCCTTATACATGTATTAAAAACAATTGTAGGCCTACAATGTTCTCTTATTCTAGAATCTCTGACATTTTCCTGATTGTTGTAGCACTCAAGATCTACTTTTCTCGACAACGTAAAACAACACGCTAGGCTTACTATGTACTACATCGTAGGCCTACTATCAACTTCGAGGCAAACGGTTTGTGTTTCCTATGGTAAACAGTAGCGTTGCTAGGCCGCCGCTTGGACAGCTTGACCTCAACCCGCCATTGTTTTCGCTCTCCACGCCCGGGACGCCGCGAGCTGGTTCTCGCAGGGCGACTAGGTAATCTAGGTTAATACTATTTTAACATCTTTGAGTATACTATGTATGCAGTACGATTGCAGGATTCATAACCTCCATTGGGCTGTGCAGGCAAACAGTCTCCTGAAATGTTTTTGTTTTGGTATTTTTCATAATAGGCTCCTTGTAGCATCTGCGGGCTACCCCTTGCCCTCCCCCGGTTTTGTTGTTGTGCTGGTGGCTGAGCATGTGTCCACTACTTTTTTCATTTTATTGTTGACCACCGCCAGAGTGTGCTGTACTCCGTGACCTGACCTTCTTTTCTAGTGAGTAGTTTTTTTCCTCGCTCGCTTGTTGTCAGGTGTTTTGACTCGTTCAGTAAATATTAGTATGTTCCCGAATATTCGATAACGTTGTGGAAACGAATGTTTACGCCAGATTTGGCCT
The DNA here is from genome assembly GCA_963931925.1 of Onchidella celtica. Lineage (NCBI taxonomy): Eukaryota > Metazoa > Mollusca > Gastropoda > Systellommatophora > Onchidiidae > Onchidella > Onchidella celtica. The sequence continues at coordinate 35,030,146 of OZ007571.1, forward strand.
TGGGTGATGTAACCTGATGACGTATTGATGCGTGATTGGTTAGTTTGGGCGAGGGCAAAGGTAACGTTTATTTCGGGAACTTTCTGTAGGAATGTTTATATATATAGACCTGTGTGAGTGGTTGGGGGGTGAGTAAGTGAGTTTCCTTTTGTGTGGCGTAGATATTTAGTTTCGCTGGTGTCTTCCTAGTAATTTATTGTTCACTATACAGTTATTAAACTTTAGTATTATTTAATCTATCGTCGGATCTCGTGTTTATTTATTTTACAGCTGTAATAGTTTCGTTTTCTAAAGGGTTGTAGTTAGATCAACTAACTCCCCCCTACTATAACGTGCTAGAACAACCTCAGCTGTTACATATTGGAGGCTCGTCCGGGATTTGAACCAGGGACCTCTCGCATCCCAAGCGAGAATCATACCCCTAGACGACCTGCTGATTCATACAGAGACATTCGACGAGCATGTGAAGACTCTCAAGGACTTACTGCAGAGGATGGACCAAGCTGGATTAACTGCAAGACCATCGAAGTGTCTGATTGGAACGTCTGAAGTAGACTTTGTTGGACACTTAGTGGGAGAAGGTATGATTGGCCTGTTAGAAGAGAATGTATGTAAGGTACGAGACGCACCCAGACCCACCACTAAGAAGGAAGTGAAAGCATTCTTAGGATTAGTGGGATATTACCATGAATTTATTCCTAACTTTTCAGCGATTGCATCACCATTGTCTGATTTACTTAGAAAGGGTCAGCCCAATATAGTTCAGTGGGATGAAACGCAGGAGAAAGCGTACACCTCTTTGAAGAATGTCATTATCTCCAAACCCGTGTTATGTTTGCCAGATTTTTCCAACGAGTTTGTCTTAGCAACTGATGCATCAGATCGCGGATTAGGCGCTAGTCTTATGCAGGAACACGAGGGAAAGTTGTACCCTGTGGCATATGCTAGTCGTAAGCTATTGCCTCGTGAGACAAAATATTCGGTCTCAGAGCGCGAATGTTTAGCTATTGTTTGGGCTGTAAAAAAGTTTACTTTGTATTTGTATGGAAAGGAGTTTGTGCTCCAAACTGACCATCGGTCATTAGAGTTTTTGAACTCTGCCAAGTTTGACAGTCCAAAGTTATTACGATGGAGTTTATTTTTACAGTCTTATCGATTCAGGATTCACTACGTAAAAGGCAGAGAAAATGTCTATGCCGATTTCCTGAGCAGGGTATTTTAAAGTAGTACACTATCAGTGAAATGCATTGTAACCCATACTTTTGCCTACTAGATGAATTTCTAGGACGGCAGTATTGTACTGTAATTGGGGACATAGTTCATCTGTGATTGAATATTGAATTGATGGCTGATAGAGAGTCATGATGTGTTAGTCACATTTTGATTTTATGCTATGTCATATTAGTTACCAAATGTAACCCAAATGGGGACTGCGAGCAAGCAGTGTTTGTGTTAGATTGCATTGTTGTAACTTGTGTTGACCTAATATGATGAAGAAAAGACCCTAATCAGTGGTCGGTATGTATTGGTATTTTTGCCATTGTACGTATGAGTTATACATTTTGGAGATAACCATGTTATGTACAACAAGTTATATGCTATGATTCGTGCACGAAGCATTGTGTAAACTCGTTCAGTAAATATTAGTATGTTCCCGAATATTCGATAACGTTGTGGAAACGAATGTTTACGCCAGATTTGGCCTTGGGTGATGTAACCTGATGACGTATTGATGCGTGATTGGTTAGTTTGGGCGAGGGCAAAGGTAACGTTTATTTCGGGAACTTTCTATAGAAATGTTTATATATATAGACCTGTGTGAGTGGTTGGGGGTGAGTAAGTGAGTTTCCTTTTGTGTGGCGTAGATATTTAGTTTCGCTGGTGTCTTCCTAGCAATTTATTGTTCACTATACAGTTATTAAACTTTAGTATTATTTAATCTGTCGTCGGATCTCGTGTTTATTTATTTTACAGCTGTAATAGTTTCGTTTTCTAAAGGGTTGTAGTTAGATCAACTAACTCCCCCCTACTATAACGTGCTAGAACAACCTCAGCTGTTACACTCCTGGATATGTAAAAGCCGTCCATTCCACCTGTAGAGAACTTGTGTCGGCGAGTTGAAAACCCTTGACGAGATAAAGTAATTTGATATTATATATATCAGCTTGTCAGTTCGTGATACCATTAAAATTTGTCTTCCTTGTTCATTGTCACCTTACTTACTACTACATGTAACTATATCATGTACATTTATTCCTGTATTCTCTGTAGTGAAACATTTAATGTGAAATAAACTCACATGAGCCTAATAAGAGAAAAGTTAATAATCGTTAATATATATTATATAGATTTGTTTAGGTATAATACATTTATACATGCATGTATTGTATTTGTGAGCTTTTGTAAGTTAATATGTGCATGCTATAAAGCTCTTCATTTTCCATTGATCGAAATACCACCTGTGGCAAAGGCGCGTGCAGTGACTTTATTCGATTAATGGATGTAGATCGGGGGGTCACCAAATATTTTCTTATATCGTCCTCTGAAATGACGATCCTTCATCCACCCCCACGCAAAAAGCTAAATAAATTCTTTAGATGACATGTGCGGCAAGGTCAGAAACAAACATTTTACCCCCTCATAATAATATATATTTCGAAAGATGCTAGACTGAATTACGACAAGTATTCTTATTTTTTTTCCAATGAAGTTACTTTCTACTTTCGACCCTAAACGCATAATAATGAGCCACACAAGTCAGTTTTATTTCGCGAATATTTTTTTTTTCGGCCCCAAGAGTTTAGTCAATTCCCAATCGACCCCAGGATTGTCTACCGATCCAGATAGTAAAAGAAGATGCTGTGTGAGGACAAAACATGGCGAGCTGATTTAGGCACGCGTAACCAAAGTAATAATGAAGATTATGACGATGATAAATCCAAAGCGGATTATGGGCAGCAGCAGGGTTGATGCATGGCTGTGGCTCACGCGAGCTGACGGCATTACTCACCACACACACACACACACACACACACACACACGTAGTTAATTTGGCGAGTCTGCTGACGAAACCATAGGAAAGGGGATTAAAGCAGAGTAGGTTTTGTACGGCACTTAGGCAGGTGAGTTCTTCGGGAGGGAAGGCTGCTGAATGGCATGTCGGGTGAAACGACATTGAATATAGAGATCGTATTCTTCACTGATTCAAATTACCGTTTGGATATCAAGGTAAAGAACCAGCTTACGCTAGCAATGCTGGAAAGAACTCGTAGAATAGCAATAATGTGATGTTATATTATTATGATGCTCTTCATAATCGTATTAACCGTGCTTGTGATATTGTTATCATATAATAATGACAATAATGATATGCAGCAATATTTAACGCCATAACCTAACAGTAATACTGACAGAGTAATAAATGCATAAAGCCTCCGGCTGTGACCCACTGAGAGCGTGGTAAGAACATTTTTTAAATGTGATAGTGATGGTAGTTGTGAAGGGGGCGATAAAATACAAGTCACGATATTTTTGGCGGTGACTATTCAGTGACAGACAGACAGACATTGTGAATGAATGAATGATTACCTCATCACAGCATGAATGACAGTCTTACTTGCGAGGACACTTACAAATGTTCATGTGAGCACTAGAACCCAACACCCTCTCAGTGGCACTTATCTTACCATATATGAAAAATCCAATGGAAAGATACGAAAACATCTTTCTTTCGGACGTCTTTGACTCCTGAAGCATGTTGGCTTCATTCCTTTAAAATGGACAGCTTGGTCAATAGGACCCGATATTTTGAGCTATGTTTCTGTTATAGATTATCAGATATGATCAGCGATCGTGGAGTTGTTGCAGAGACAGCTTCTTCATGATAATTTGCTGAGTATTGATCATGGGCAATTGAATACATTGTTTTATCACCCACTGTTTCAGCGATATCAGCTTTATCGCTTCCTTATTAGCCAATGTTTCCTTGTTAAGGCAGGGATTTCCAGCCAATGCTCTAATTCTAATGAATGTCCTGGTCACCGCTGACTAAGCATACATCCATGGAGGACATAGAACAATTAAGTTGTATTAACCCGACAGAAAACGTTGTCAGTGGTACTAGCACAAGACTGTCATGATTGTAGTAGGCGCTGTTTGGGCCATGCTGCCAAATTTTTCGCGCAGTGTGTTTGTTAGTTTGTGACCAATTTGTGGTTAATTTCCCAAAACATTGTTGCCATGTCAACAGAGAAGATGCTGTTATGGTCATCTTGCCTAATCTGATCCCAATCCTAATCCGAAAGCTTTTGGGGTTTCGGAAATATTCATCGTGCAAACAAAAGACGGGTTTGCTGCATGGCGAGGCGGATTTGTTATAGATAAAATGCTTCAGTTGTTATAACGTGTGTTGGGGTGAGGGTGGGAGAGAGAGAGAGAGAGAGAGAGAGAGAGAGAGAGAGAGAGAGAGAGAGAGAGAGAGAAAGAGAGAGAGAGAGATGGGGTGCATGGGAAGAGGAAAAAAAAAAGGGGGGAGTAAGAGCCGAAGCGCAGTGGCTTCGGTGGTTTTGCCAAGTGGCGTCAATCTTGACCAGCCGAAAAGCCGAGAACATGGTCAGTAACCCACTTTGCCCCTTTTAGACGGCATAATTATACTTTCGTCTAGTTTTGCTTGTCGTTGAGACTTACGCCTTTCGGCAAAACTACCGAAAGCAAAACGAAACCAAAGATGCCAGATACTGTATTAAGATGAGACAGCTAGCATGTTTATCGTGCACAGCTTTGGCGCGCGGCGAATGCGCGGAATTCATGAACAAATCCGTATCTTACAACGCCAAATAGGGAACATGTTGAATTTTGTTCACTGTTCAGCTGTCTCTGTGGACATTGAATGACGTCACTTATTTTGTAGTTATAACTTCAATTGCTGTGGTTAAACTCCAGCTTTTTTTTTTTTTTTTTAGTCGCAGTAGCACTGTAACAAATCCGTATCATTAATTTATCATTATATCAAGCATTCTCATTCTTTTCATGCAATGGCCTATGGGGCCCGCACCCGATCAGTGCGCAAACTGTGTGCACAATTTGTTTAGAGGTGCGAAGAAGAGTGTCACGAGCAGAGTTAGGGTCTTGGGGATGTTACGACTGCACGAGAGGCAGCTAACTCACACTCGGACACAACCACACAAGAAAAGTATTAAATAACTAGAGCGTATATATGTCAGGCCGGTCAGGCCATAGTTTACATCAATATTAATAACAAAACAAAAGACAATAGGGGTATATATTCAAACCAAAAAAACTCTAATTAATAACTTAACCAATGATATTCATGTAACTATGGAGGTACTGCAATCAATAGCAAATAGGTATATTATACGAAATTAGATATCAATTTAAAGTGACAGTTGAGTCGCCACTGGCCAGTCGCCAGGCAAACTCTCCCTAAATCATATGGGCTTGAGTGTTAGGAGAGCCCAGTATGTTCAAAGCCTACAGAAGCACTCTTCGGCTTGTAGGTAATTTAAGCAGTTGCCAAAAGACTATATTTTATGCACAATCACTATTCAATTCATCAACAATGTGCTATATTATTCCAGTCATACTATGGCAATAGATCTATGATACAGGGCACTCGTGGTCGAGTGCCAGCTGGGGTTTCCTTAGTCTTCCTATGAGGCTGTAGTTCTCTCTCTATCTCCGATCTCTATTATGCTTGAATAAATAAGATATATTACCATTGGTCACGCCTACTGGTAGGCGCGAACATCAATATAGCGCAGCGTGGGCTTTCAAAGGTCCGCCCACTCAGACCTTTCTTTCTAGAGCTCAGTCAGTCCGTTAGCAAGGACTTCTTGTCTTCAAAGCACACAGTTCAGGTACTGGTCAACCGGAGATACTTCACGACACGATGCTTCTGCTCGTCTGTATTCACTAAATCTGAACGTTACACGATGTTTTATACTATCTAACTACCCAGCGTGCTAGTCCGCTGGCCCAATTAGTTCAGCTATCTCATAGGTCGAAACCTCCCACCATTTTAATTGTAGTAATACGTCTGCACTATTCTACCAGCCAGTTAACGTGCAAAAACTTGTCTAGTCATACTTAACAATGTCAACTAGCCCCACCTTGTTTCACCCCTACTCCATTACTTATTAATCACGAACATTAAAACCGACAAGCGTGCATCTAACAGTTTAACTTTACATTTATTTACTCACCAACTATAATTCGCGAGGGCCGTTCAAGGCCACCAGCCAATTTCTCATGGCCCTGGAAAAAAAAAAAACTCACTCTCTGCGTGAGTTTTAACAACATCTGAATCATGACAAAGAGGCTGTCTCGTCTTATCCTTTCTAGTATTTTTGACAAAACCCAAGACATTGTGCCTGGGCTCTGCTAAAGAGAAAGCAAGAATGCCAGGATTTATGAGTGCGTGGTATGAAACGCAGAAAGTGATTACGCACTCTGGAAGTGGAAAGAGATGAAGCGTTTACCAGCAGGTTTAATAATACAGTTACTGCAGTAAAATTAGCATAACAAAATAATCTGAAAAAAGACGGAACAAGGCTCTTACAACCAAGTATGGTTGCAAATTATTACATCTTCATCCGGGCATGGAACCGCGTTTATTCATGGTTTATGCCACCTGTAGCTGGAGGTCGGGATGGACGTCTAGATCATCAGCAAAACAGTACTTATGCCCAGACTCTGTTGCGTGTCGTTTACAGGATTCATAATCACAGGGAAAGGTTCCCCACCGTTTGTGCATGGACATTCTCATCCCCTCGAGAGAAGCACTCTGTTTCTGTACACCTACACGCACCTGTCATTTGATACTTGTTTATGTGTTTAATTGATTGTATTGTGTCATGTACAGACTTCACACACGCGGGCTGGCCTTGGAAATGTCAGTTGTTTCATGTCAACACTATCATCTGTTTAAATGGAAATCGGACAACAAAATGTAACCTCTGTTAATGCTAGGTGACCTGTTAACTCCTGTAAGCGTAATTGTTGTCAGTGTATGTCACTGTGTGTGTGTGTGTGTGTGTATACATCTCCCTCTCTCTCTCTGTCTCATTCTTTTTCTGTCTGTCTGTCTCCGTCTCTCTCTCTTTGTATGAATCTTTTTGTTTACCACTGTGTGCATGTGCTATTATATTCAAACATGCATGGTCCGTTTTTGACCCAGCGTTGTCATGACAGTGTGAAGGAGCCCTCAGAAACTTAGAGCTCGGTTTTGGTGATACTGAAGGCGGCTTTATTACTTACAGAAATCAGGACTTTGTTGTAACCTGACCAGATCAGCCAGGAAGAAATCTGAGGTTAGTACCGGTTTCGAGATGTGAGGTTAGGCAATGCTGTCAGGGGCAGATTTGGGATGACTTGTCATTTATTTCAGTAATCCGGATGAACGAAGGAAAGCTGTAACTTGGATTTTTTTCTCTCTTAGCTTCCAGAAGTACTTACTTTATTCTGGCGCTGGGTAATACGATCTTCCATTTGTGATTCGCACGTGAGCACGTTTTTAGATGTGTGCTCGTCGTTAATTTTTGTTTGTTCGATTGTTTGTTGTTGGCTGTTTTCTGTCGTCTTTTTTTGAGATTTGGGTACCCGTCAGGCCGTTGAGGAGTGTCGTAAAAGCACCTCCAGAAATTCCGTTGGCCCCGCCGTTGAAATACCAGCCTGTGTAAAAGATAAAACTGTGAGATCACAATGAACAGATACTGGCTTTTGATGTTAAAAAGACGTACAAAATATGTCCCAGTTGCAGAGGCCAGTTTTGACATCAACTCAAGAGAGAATAAATGATTCAGTAACGGTTTAACTACCCAATTCAGCAATAAAATTTTCAATACAGCTTAAAGCGAGGCACAGTAACCCTTACAGAGAAGCCACATTCCAACTCTGTTGCATGAATTTGAACCAATTTCAATGTATTGTACATTTTTACAACTTCTTATTTAAGAATACTTGAAACTTTAATCAGCACAATCGGTCGATACAAAAGCGATTGGGTTGGATTAATTGACACTTAAGAAAATTAACTTGATAATTTTTGAAACTGTCATTCACGTTGTAACTGTCAAGCAAAAAAAAAGGGGCCAACATTGCACCACAATGAATTACTCCTGCCAATATTTTTTTTGTATTATATGTAATATAAGATTTGTAGTTAAAGGGCAACAAGGCACAGAGAGTGTGTAAAAAGCAAAATAATGGGTGATCCATTAGTAAAAATAAATGTTGGTCGTTCTTAGTATGACAGATTGGCGGAGGAGGAAAATGGGTGCCATATAATTCATCGTTTACAAAAAAAGTAAAGGATGTTTGGAAATTCTAAATGTACATTCTCAGGGAAATAGTGTTACAGTTGGCAAATTAAAAATGTTTCTAACATTTTCCAAACACATCTGTGGTATAAATACTGAGATAGTACCGTATTAGTCGCTAATAAACTGTCACATGAAATCATTTGTTCGTTCAGATTATTTAATATAAACAGACTTTTGGGTCCATAGTATGCAGAGTAGTCAAAAACAGAATATATATATAAAGCGTATAATACATACAGTTCAGATCTTGCGAGTGTGTGTGAAGAGCATGAAAGCATTTTGGTAGGAAATCAAGGGAGTAGGAAATAATTGTTTTCTATCCCACTCCCGTTAAAATTGAACCATATCATTTAAGTAAAACTGTGGACATAATTTAATCGTCTACATACGAAATGCCAGCCACCAGCCGGTTATATCCGGCTCTTTTTAAATTTTAGGCCAAGGGGATTACTTTTATTAAAAATACAACAAACAATAGTATATTTTTCAAGGTTGAATGTTAATTTTAGGAGATAACGGAAGGTGGCCCTCCGATTATCATGTATTCTCCATCAGAAGAAAAAAGTTACAATCAGCCGCTCTTCACAATATCCTTCGCCGTACTAATTTCCGAAGACTCCACCAGGCTATGTCTAATGTCGTCTTTCAGTGTTCTACCCCTGTGTTTTCCAGGGCAGATTTCTTCTTTTCCCAGGGGTTTCTCAGGTCAGGGATTGTCTGGTGACCTCGGCTTTTTGGTTCTCCTTATGTTGTCCCCCGTCCATTTTCCATGTATTCTGCTCCTGATCGTAACATCTAGTCTGACAACTCATTTACGACAGACCTGTCTTTTCTTTTTCACTCCATTCCCACTATATTTAGTAAATTTTAGAAAGCCTATGGCTTCATGTTACACTTGTTTGAAATATCGATTTTGAGCAACTCTCGGAGTTGATCTTTTCTTGTTAAACAACGTAGGTCAAATGTCTCGTTTGCGAATTTATAGGTGTCTTACTTAATCGGAAAATACAACGTAATGCACACGGAGGTATAAACTTCCTATAAGCGCGGAAATAAACCACGTAATAAATGGTCACAGTTTCCTGAAACTGTAGTGTAATCAGTTTTGGCTACTTTTCAGGAGAAGCAAAAAACTGTTATATTTTAGTACAACTGGTCTAGTTACGATGAGTATTTGAAAGTTTGCTATGTGTCTATTTTTCAGCTTAAGAGTCTATAACCAAGATCGTTCGATGCGGTTTTGAATGTGGTTGAATATACAAAAACGCGAAAAAAAAATATGTATAAAAATAGATTTTTCGCGTTTTTCTTATTTGCCAGTCTTAGGGAACGGTAATAATGTGTACGTCTGGAAGGGAGTCGACAGTTATAACGTGTAGGCTAACACTTCAGTGACAGAAGCAGAAATATTGTTTGAAGTAAAGCCCTGGGAGAGCCCCATTCTAAAGGTGCCCGTGAAAATAGAAGGCCATTTCTGATAAACAGTCTGAAAATTTTATGTCTTGAATGTGCTATTTGAGATGTAATTTACCACCCAACGCAATTAAAGAAGATGCTTTTAAACGTGATAAGTATTTGAAGGACATGAGACATAGAATTGTGGAAATCCGTTCTGAACGGACGTCACGCCGTTAATTCGCATGGACTCTTTTAAGTGGCAAGGCGAGCCAGGCATCTCATTTCAATTAGCCTCTCTTATCACAAGATAACAGCAACTCTTGTCCTTTCACATAGTATGCATTATTTAACCCTCTGATTGTTAATTTTGTGAAACTGATTTAAAAAAAAAAAAAGTTTGGTATTACGTAGATCCTCTAAAAGCCACCTTTGCCTGCAGAAGATAATATGAGTTGAAATATTATCTATGATACCTATTTGTTATGTAAAAATGATGCGCAGAAAATGCTATTTGCAGTCACCTAAAGTCAGATTTGATTACATCTTACGGAGCCAGCATTGAAAGGGTTAACGGCCTAAGTACTTTATTCCTTTCTGAAAATTCAAAGAGCTCTCCCTCCTCCTCCTCCCCCCCCCCCCGCCCCAAGTCTTTAAACATCAGATGTGGTCTGGTGTCACCCGTGCTGTCAGAATTATGTCCTTTTTTGTTTTGTTTTGTTTCTGAATTTGCTACAGAATGTAACCGAAGTTGACACCTAAAGATATCCTGAAAGGTGAACAAAATAGATTTATTGCCTGTATGACAAATGCACAACCACTTTTCGGCCTAATCACCCGCGTATCGTGATTTAAACTCGCTCCAGCGTCCGAATTACTGTCACTCGCCTCTTCTGGCCTGGACTCCCCCCACCAAGTCAGAGAGCGTGGGCCAGTTCAAACTGGCGGACGCCATGTCATCCACTACTGGCAACTCGTGGCACATGCATAGACGCGTGCACCACCTTCCTCCTCCGTCCCCGTCTTTTGTGTACTCACCATTCCTCGATCCTAGACTTTGGCTTTTTGCTCACGCGCACAGTCTCCGCGTCGATATCCATCATCGTCTTATCTCAGTATCTTTCCGACATCTCCAGAATCATGACTTTTATTAAATTTTGCTGTGCTCTTATTACCCCCCTCCCCTCTCGTTTTCCCTCTCACCTCCCATTAACACCCCCTCCCTCCTCCCCCGCGCTGACATTAACTTAACCCTTTTCGTGCATCGTCTACAGTGTCTCAAACTTTTCAATCGCGACCCCAGTCAATTTTCTGCCACGTAAGACATCATAATATAATATGTATACTCTGTTCTTGGAAATTTTACTGCGCATATAAACATCGAAACTTATTCAGAACATCCGATCTATGGACACTGGAGATTGAAATTTAAATCCAAATTATTGCCCAGGTTTGAACAATGGGATGAAAGGGGCACCCGGGGAACCTTTGTCCTCTGGACTGATAGATAAGGAATTAAAAATATACCACCGTTCCACCTCCTCCATTCCGTCGTTTCCCTGTCTGTCTCTCTTTTTTTCTGTCCTGTAATTTTGGATACCCCCCTCCCTACCTTTCCGTCTCACTTACAGGAATAACATGCACGCAGGCCTTACAGCGCATGTTCTCCCAGCTGTGACTTGACGCATTTCCTTCAGCATCGATTTCAATCACTGCGTGTTCTTGCCTGCCTTTTCCTCCATTTATTGTTGTTTCTCTCTCTTTCTCTCTTTTCCCCCTCTTTCTCTCTTTCTCTCTGAGCTATAACGTACTGAGATTGGTCTTTTCTTCTCTCTTTTACCCATCTGTCCATCCTTAGCCTTGGCTGGCTTGCATCTGTTTTGTTGCTTTCTTTTTTAGCCTTCATTATCGTTGTTTTACATCATTGTTTGTGTTTCTCTTCATGCGACTTTAAAAAAAAAGTTTAACGAAGTGATTATTGGGATCAGGTTGGACATGTTTAATCAATCACATTTCCTGCAGTTCGCACGTGTGTCATTATTATCTTTGCAAAGATGGTGGTCATACCGAGTCTGATGTTCTGTTGTGTTGGTTTATTTTCGTTTTAGTCAGGGTAAGGGTTAAGATAAGGGTAAGTCAACAATCCTAAATGTTTTCATGCTGATTGATTCAATACAAAGCGTGCAGACAGTCTCTGAGTTGTGTGATCGGTCATGACAACCATTTGGGATTTGTCTGGTCTTCCTGCCAGAATAACAGCTCATTTTATTATTATGGTTTCTAACCTCAAGTGTAATTATCTTGTCTGCTAGTTTCGAAATTACGTGCGGAGAAAGAAAATGGCAGGTTTGTTTCGTTTAAATAGGACATACTCTTCTCTGTTCAAATGTCACGTAAACCTGACGTGCTCTCGAACAAGTTCATCTGTGTGTGTTTCGCTGATGGTACTTTCTATATCGTGTTCTTTACTCTCACAAAATAAAGTACTTACAATGATACACTGATAATATTAACCATACTTATCACAGAGAGAATATTACATCTGCAGAGAAGAATGATTGAGTTGCCAGCAGGGTAATAGCAGTTTCATTAGAATACCGCATTACACACACTGTCTCCGTACATCGCATTCCACAGTGAAGCAAGCCAAAATCCATATCCATCAACATCTAGATATCCATCAATACTTATTATGATTGTCAAACTCTCTTTGTCTGTCGTTTCTGCAGCTTGTTGGTTTTGTTGCACATGGAGTCCAGGCTCGTCTTCCAGGTCCACTGGCTGATCTGAGAGTGAGATCTGTGCGATGAAATGTCATCATGTATCGTACATGTTCCATCTTTCCAGCTTCGATTTCCTTTCTTTCCTGTCGATGATAATCTGACCCATTTCGTTGTCATGCATAAACTTTTTTTGTTCTCCGACCAAATTTTATCTTCTCAGACTAATTTCCATCCACCTCATGGGCATTTCTTCCTCATGTCACGTCGTTTTTCTTTTTTTCTGTCTCTCCACTGAAGTGTTTCTGTTATTCGCATTTCCGTCTCTCTCTCCACTGAACTGAGTCGTTTCTTCTGTCTCTCTGGCTCCGTCTCTTCCCTGAAATCATTCGTCTCTTCTGTTTCTTTATCTCTGTGTCTCTCCTCTGAAATGATTCATTTCCCCTGTCTCTCTGACTCTCCTTTTCACTGAAATGATCCCATCCCTCTCTTTCTCTTTATCTCCACCGAGACAATTCGCTTCCTCTGTCACACTTTTTCACAGTGTGACGTGACCACATCCTTCATCTAGATCTATATCCTTCTGTCATTCCCAGTCATCGATATTCTTTTGTCGCGTTTCGTATTTACTTGGAATTTATTTGCCAGTGTTTTCAGACTACTCCCTCCCCTCTCCTCCCCTCCCCTCCCCTCCCTCTCCTCTCCTCCCCTCCCTCCCCTCTCCTCCCCTCCCTCCCGTCTCGTTGTTCATTGTTTCCTCTTTCCCCTGTAGCAGAACTTCTCCCCCTCCCCGCCTTTCCAGTTAAACACAAATTGATATTTAGTTTGGCGAATCAGCAGCCAACAATCCCGATGTTAAACGAGCGAGGGGAGAACGGCGCTGGTTTTAATAAAAAGCCCTCGCACACATAACGGGCATTACGGCGAGCGTCGGTGGGAGTGCTAGGGTGTTGTTACAACAGAGCAGCAAAGATGATGACCGAGTGTACGTTGGATGCGGACAGCATCGTGTTCAGCAACGGTGACATCATTCTCAATTTGGAATCTGTACCCGGGGATGGTAGGATTGCTAGACATAACATCTTTTAGTTATTCACATTTTCCTCATTGTTATTTACCTTCATGTTTAAAACTGCTTTTGTCATAATGATACGGCCAGGCTATCCGATGTATCAGCATCGTTTGGTAACAGACCGGGTTCAAGTGAGAGTACGTGTTGTTTTCAATTCTTAGAATTCCTAGAACTCATTTCAGCGGGACGGCGTGATACTAGTGGTCGCTTTGGTTAAAATTACCAGATACATAATGGAGGGAGGGGAAATGAGACAAAATTTAATGTTTGTTGAAGTTACCACCCCCCCCCCCCTCCCCTTTATCTTTCTTTCTCTATTTTCTCTTTATCTCTCTCCTCCTCCTCCACTGTAACCCCCACCCATTTAATCGTTCAGGTCAGCGCAGAAAAAGCAGGTGGGACAAACAGAATTTAGACTTAAAGCGGAACCGAAATGAAAATGTTCAAAAAGAGAAATATCCTCGGCAAATTGTGTTGGCGACAAAAGGTTTATACTTACAATGGATAAAATATCCCCGCTTTTAGCGGTGTAATCCGCGTTGGTATCTTTTTGTCTTGAAGATTTTTTTTTTTAAAAAGCCACTTTTATGAATCAGAGCACAAAATTTGACGTTATTACAAATTATGTACATGTACATGGAAAAATGCCATATTTGATTGAAATTCTCATCTCTATACATGTAAAACTACTGGGTAAAGGAGGCCCATTTGTGCGTACATATAAGGATATGTAGGCTATTTATAACTTGTTCGTGAGCTAATGACTCGTATCCTCATTTTCCTTGTCACTCATCCCATCGCTTAAACTAGCCTAAACGTTGATGCGGATTTCAACTAAAGAACATAACACAGAAACTACCACCAGCGAAACACACATGTAAAATCGCAGGATAAGTTGGCTTTTTTTTGTGGTACATATTATGTGTATGTAGTAGAACTTGTTCATGAACGACAGATCTTGTCCTCATTTTCCTGGTCACTCATTCCATCACTTAAACCAGCCATTTTCCTGGTCACTCATCCCATCCCTTAAACCAGCCATTTTCCTGGTCACTCACCCCATCGCTTAAACCAGCCATTTTCCTGGTCACTCATCCCATCCCTTAAACCAGCCATTTTTCTTGTCTCTCATCCCATCGCTTAAACCAGCCATTTTCCTGGTCACTCATCCCTGTCACGAGTGGAGTGAGTGCAATTAAGGGGATTGCTACAGAGCGGGTGTAGAGTAAGAAGGGCTCACGGCAGACAGGTAGGGAAAGACGTGAAAGGAAGAGAGTAAAATTAACGCACGAAGACAAGTAAGGAAAGCGTGCATGTTATGAGTGGTGGGGGTCTGAATGAGGCGAAAGCGCTGTATTACTATCACTGCAAGTTAGAAGGTCCTACGGAACGGACGCTAGTAAGAGCCCAGCGGGCGGACATAAGGGGAGCAGTCGAGAGACCAGTGAGAGAGTTTTTCCAGTGATGACTGGTAGGTAGAACGTTGATTGATAATTATGATTGATGTATTATATTATATTCGTCTATTACCATGATGTAAATAAGTATATGTGAGGAATGTGGAAGTCCTTGATATTGGATATAGCAATGTGCGCCATGAGCGATAGATGAAAGTGAGTTCATGGATTTGTAGCGCGAGTGAGCAGTGTGTACTCCGATGGAGGTGTGTTACCGTAAGATGTGTGGTGAGTGAAAGGTGAACTAGTGTGTGTACGCTTCATGGGTTGTAAGGAGAGGTGGAGTGAATAGAAATGGTAGGGTATTATACCAATGTAATGTTATTCTTGTAGGTGCCGAGGTCGGGCCAAAGAGCGCCGCCTACGGTGATAGGCCAGCATAGGGCCGGAGGCCACACATAGGCCAGAAGTGAGGCTGTCAGTGCAGGACAGTAGAGGCACATAAAGTCGTGGCAGTCAGGCCACGGACAGGGACGTAGATATGAGCGTGAATGTGATAATGTACTATTGCCATGTTGATGGGCTAGGAACTAATAATGTACTATTGCCATGTTGAGGGGCTATTGAATGTGATAATGTGTTATTGCCCTGCTGAGGTGCTAGGGGAGTGCTAAGGTGTATGACAATAGGAAGGTGATATTGAGAGACTGCGGTGCCAGTGAATTATTAATGTGCTATTAAGACCCTGAGGGGAGAGGCTGAGGCCGAAGTGCCTTTAGGAGTAACTACCGGGTTGTGGATCCGAGGGAGAGTGTGTGTGAGAATAAGGCCGTTGTACGGCAGTTAATCCCAATAATATAATGTATGTAATTGCGCTATTATCTGTATAATTATGTTTAATAAATGTGTGAGTCTGATGGATTGTTCTGTTAAGTGTTAAACTTGGTTGTTCGTGATTGTTGTCCTGTCATAAACTATTACATCTCCCAGTCTGGGATTTGTGACAATCCCATCCCTTAAACCAGCCATTTTCCTGGTCACTCACCCCATCGCTTGAACCAGCCATTTTCCTGGTCTCTCATCCCATCGCTTGAACCAGTCATTTTCCCGGTCACTCACCCCATCCCTTAAACCAGCCATTTTCCTGGTCACTCATCCCATCGCTTGAACCAGCCATTTTCCTGGTCACTCATCCCATTGCTTGAACCAGCCATTTTCCTGGTCTCTCATCCCATCGCTTGAACCAGCCATTTTCCTGGTCACTCACCCCATCCCTTAAACCAGCCATTTTCCTGGTCACTCATCTCATCGCTTGAACCAGCCATTTTCCTGGTCACTCAT
Source organism: Onchidella celtica (assembly GCA_963931925.1). Classification (NCBI taxonomy): domain Eukaryota; kingdom Metazoa; phylum Mollusca; class Gastropoda; order Systellommatophora; family Onchidiidae; genus Onchidella; species Onchidella celtica. The sequence continues at coordinate 35,046,410 of OZ007571.1, forward strand.
CTCATCGCTTGAACCAGCCATTTTCCTGGTCACTCACCCCATCCCTTAAACCAGCCATTTTCCTGGTCACTCATCCCATCCCTTAAACCAGCTATTTTCCTGGTCACTCATCCCATCGCGTAAACCAGTCATAGCCTAAACATGGATTTAAGGTATTCACCATATTGCATCTGTACACACAAACAATGTGAACATGCATATTTCGTGAAAATAAAGAATTTTGAAAGGTTGGTAGGTACCTAGGTAGGTTGGTTGATGCGTAAGCTGTTAGGTAGATAATTATGTACGTGCGTTGGTAGAAGCTAGCTAGTAGTAGTAGGTGGTTAGTGAGCGCTTCTGGTAGGGTCTCCTTCTGTCCTATCCTTCTGTCCTATCCTTCTGTCTTATCCTTCTGTCCTATCCTTCTGTCCTATCCTTCTGTCCTAGCCTTCTGTCCTAGCCTTCTTTTATACTCTGCTCTATGGTCTTGCTTTTTCCTAGCACAAGGTGACTGTTATCGTGTCGACGGACCGTCTCCAAACTCGAGGAGATATCCAAGTAGGTGGGGTAGATGCATGGGAATGAAGACATGCACCACTCACATACATATATACAGCATTGTGTGTGTATGTTGATCTCTTTACGTTCTGCTCTCTCTCTCTCTCTCTCTCTCTCTCTCTCTCTCTCTCTCTCTCTCTCTCTCTCTCTCTCTCTCTCTCTCTCTCTCTCTCTCTCTCTCTCTCTCTCTCTTCCTCTCTCTCTCTCTCTCTCTCTCTCTCTCTCGCTCTCTCGCTCTCACCCCAGCTTTGCTCTATGTAAGATTTTCTCTTTCTTTCTCTCGCTCTCTCTTTTTCGTCGCCCCTGTTTTCTACTCTTTCTCTCAATCTCTCTCTCTCTCTCTCTCCATCTCTCTGCCGCCCCCCGAGCTTACTCCGTGACAGCGCAGACTCCCAATTACTGTTACATATATATATATCAAGACACATTTGTGGGATTTGCTATATATTCAGAGAAAATTAAATTTTCTTTGGTTGCTCCCAGTTTCCTCAGTCCCGGCGTCTGACTTCTGTGTAAAAGTACAATTTTTCTTTGGGGGGGGGGGGGGGCGCAGGGATTCTGTCAAAGCGTGTCTTCTCGTATTTCCAGAAGGAGTAATTCTCCCCAGCTTTCCCCTTCCCCAAATCACTGTTGCAGACAAATGGCTCACGAGAAAAATTGATTTTCTGGTCTATCTCTAAGTCGTGCACCGAAGATCCCACTTGAGCGTTTACCGTGGTTGACATGTGGTCAAGTGCACATTGATTTTTCTTATGGCCGGCCCGAGTTTCTTCTCGTGTCACAGGAACATGGAGAACTGGGCACTATGCATTGGTGTTCACGTGCTGAGAAAAGCAAAACTAAAAGACCAGTGGGGCGTGAATTCAACTATTAACACATCAGGCGGGTAAAATTGTTCCTTTCAAACTTTTATCATATTCACAATATTCATACAGACATTTCTGCACAGTACAGGCCTTTTTCCTTTAGATTTTTAACTCCTTTTTAAAAATGTTTTATTTGATCTTACCTATAGGCATCTGAATCTGAGGGCTGAAAGCTAGCCCAAAATGAGATAACGAAAGAACCGTGAGAGATGCAAAGTGGCCGTACCTATCGTGCCGACGCGCCGTTAAACCCAAACTCAAACTCAAAATGGGGGGGGGGGGGGACTCTGGACTGAAATCCATGTTCATAGATGGCTGACGCACGATCGGGCTTCGAATAGTAACATTGAAAACAAATTTAAGAAAAGAACAAAACTCCCTGGAGGATCAACAATAGTAACAGTTTGATGTAAAACAAAGTCACGTGTAACATACATTACTAATATCGGCTTGTACGTTCGTTGCTGGTTTTTAGGGGTTTTGATAACTTACCAGCTCATGGTGGCTGCGTCAGCTGTTTTGTATCTTCATTCATTTTAATTCTTGTATCATCCTTCCCTCCCCTTTTCCCATGATACAGGGAAGATTGATAAGATGTCAAGCTGATATTCAGATGGGAGCAGGTGTCAGCTGTTATCTTCATTCACTTTAAACATTCATGTATCAACATTTGCTGGACCTGTCCTGTACTCCCCCTTTTCCCATGCTGTAGAGAAGATTGATAAGATGGCAGGCTGATATTCAAATGGGAGCAGCTGTCACAGACATTGTACAACATATTTATCCACTGTAATGGCTAGTTTTCTAAAGTTCAGTTTAGCCATTTCGCTGGCAAAACAATGGTACTGCGGAGAAGTACCCATCGGAAGCTGAACCCTAACACTAATCTTTATTCTGTCAGCTTAGAGGTCTCTGTGAGGACTAAACCCAATTTGGCCAAATGGCCAAAATAAACTCTTGTTGTTTAAATTGACCAACCAAGATCACCTTATGACCCTGCAACCATGTGTAGTATTGATCGTTTGTTTCGTGGGGGAAGTACTAGTAATGCCTGTATTGTTACATGTAGAAAGATGTTGCGTGGCATGAGTTCCTGGCAGTCTCATTGTGTCACTTGTCCTTACTTTACGACTTAAATCTTGCCTCCTGTATTGTAAGCTTTGACTGGGCACGACACTGCCATGGCAGATACCTTCACAAGAGCACAGGTTTTGTCCTTACCATGAATTAACTACATAAAGGTAACAGATTTGGTCCCGTCCAGACTTCCCCTTAAAATGACAAGGTTTTAACTCCCTTCCATCAACTTTTGAGAAATTTATGATTTAAGTTTCATGTTTCCATAGCTTTTAGAGATATGACTTTTCCCCTTTTTAGTTATACTAACTAATTCCGGACCTAATCCGTTTGGTACTTTGACACACAATGGAGAAGGCCTGTAGCAGTAGATGTGTAGGATGTAACTCAGTTCAGCTAAAAAGTAGAGGTAGAATCTTGTCATTCGAGGGGGATGAAGAGTTACCTTCATAAGGCTGAGTGACTGTTCAAACGAAATACAATTAAATCGGGTAAACCATACGGAGTTTGAATTCCAGGACAGCATGTCTAGCGGGGGGAGATGAATTGTATCTGTGCTGGCCATCAGCGCTAAGGGATTCGGAAGGGATCTTTATATAATTATCTCTCTGAGGCTACCAGAGTGAAAGAAAAAGGAAGGAAGACAGAAAAAAGATGTTGAATGTTACATCAAAACGTGTCTACAGAAATACCCATGACGCATTTTTAATATTTTATTTTTGACGAGCAAGCCGATATTAGTAATGTATGTTACACGTGACTTTGTTTTACATCCAAGTGTCTCCTTGAAGCACTCATCATCAACATTGCGTCATACAGCGGTGATTCGTCGTCATTGGCGAATTTGTCAGTGCCCATTAACATTACTGTAGCATCTCCTCCCAATTTTCTTTTTCTTTTTTAGATGTAACGGATTTGACTGTCCTTATTGTTAAGTGACTCAACACGACTACTGTTATATTAACCCTTCCTTTACATGTATTCCCACGCTGACACTTAGTTTGTTTTAAGTGCTGACAGCCAACATACACTGCTGTATTTATCATCTCCTCTACATTATCATAATCAGAACCGGAACATGTCGTTAGCCCCAACAATAGCGTTGTATTCTTGGCTTAACTATAAGTGGCTATGAATAGCTGTGACGTGCTGTAGTGTCTGCAAAGTACCACCGTTAGCACGTTATTAACACGCTGTATAAATACCAGGGGCAGTTAACCTGTTTGTTCTATGCAATGACAGTGGTGAGAATAAAGATTTCAGATCATGGATATGTTACCAGAAGGTAAGATACCGTAACTTCGGCCTTGTGCCTCAAGTCAATTTCTAATGCTGTGTTTCACATACAGACTGGACACACTATAGCAGGGATGGCCAAACCGCGGCTCGTGAGCCACATGCGGCTCTTTGACTTTCAATATGAGGCTAGTTGAAATATGTTGGCTGTCTAGTTTTGTTACTGAAATGCAAATGCGCGCGTTTTCCTTAAATGTTCCCGTAGTCCATTACCGCATTCAGTATGTGTAGTATAGTTAAAACTATCATCAGCCAAAATTTTGAAAACATTTGGTGTAATATGTGTACTTTGTGGTTAATGAAAATAATACAATTAACAGTTGTAAAAAAAAAAAAACGGCATGCTTGAGTAAGTATTGTTGCATACACGCATTTTTTAATATTTGTAAATAATTATGAAGTTTTTGTAGCAAAACGTTTATGTAACAATAAAAACGTGTGTGTAAATTTTGTAGGTAGCTTGTGGCTCTCGAATAACTGAAGTTTATGGTATGTGGCTCTTACATTAAGCAAGCTTGGCCATCCCTGCACTATAGATTGGACCCATAATTTTTTAATGCCAAGTAGATCGCAGTACCCAACATTTTGGTCGCTGTTTTCAATGTTGTGACCTACATTCCTTATGACACAGACACATCTTTCTGGTAGAGTTGGACATTTCCACAGCAAGGAATGGTTGCTCGTTCTCACCAATTCAGCAAGTAGAAAAAGAGACAGACACGTTAGTTTACAGGACTTGCGGTGTTTCCACTTCAAATGCACAGCCACTCTCAACAAAAGGGGCAAACGGTTTATTGCCCGCCAATTTGTATCACACACACAATGAATGCAAATTTACATGTAGAGCAACCAGAAAACACATCAGCCCCGTCTGTTGTGGCGGACATGATAACTGTCATGGAGCTGGGTCAGTCGATTTTCCGCCTTCACACTTGAAACCAAATATCCGCCAGGCTATTAAAATGTGACAAAGACATGCATTATTAGACGGTTTATGCCCAAGCCTAACTTTCGCGAGAATGCCGTGATGAAGCAACATATCAGAACCCACGTCAGATTACTGTGTGTATCCCGAAAGTCAGGTTGAGGCGGAAACTGTCTATTATGACTACGAGAGCAAATAAGAAGAATTTTAGATTTCTGAATGTAGGGGATGGATGTGAAGTTGAAACCTTTCTGCGTATACTTAGAAATACTTCGGGCATTGGCTATTATATAGATGATCTTTATAAATGCAGCGTCGTTTCATTTGACTTGACCATTGGATGCTGTAAACATTTCACTGATCGATAATCGACCTTGCTGTGAGCTAGCTTGCAGTAAACGGAACGCAGTTGATAGATTGAAGCAGATGGAAAACCTGTGCTTGACGTTTAACATTTTAAAATCTATTCAGATCCAGGGAATAAAAAGAGTTATATTGGCGAGCGTCGAGGTAGCGGTCTTTCACCCGGGTGACCCAGCATTGTTTTTACGCAGTTGTATTGTTCTCTATTTATCTGTCTACTACTGTTTCCTTGTCGATATTTCATGTATGTCTGTCCTGCTCGCCGGCCTCTCTGTCTGCCTGTCAGTCTGTTTCCCTCTGTATCACGGCTTCTGGAAGTTGTAATGGGTGGGTGGGAACACTTATGCGCTGTCAGGTGTTTGTTCCCATCCATTTCACTTCTTGAAACCTAAGTCTATGCTTAGACGTATGGCTGTATTGGTTTGGGAGTCCAGATTCAATAAAATACGGTATTCTTCAAGGTGGAGTAAAGCTAAAGAGCTGTGAGACATTAGACATGTAGTTTTTGTTGTTGATTCAGTGGAAAGTTGGAAGAGGCCAGAGGTTCTCGACCTTTTTGATTTGGTTTTCTTTTGACATCCACACGAGAATACATTTATTTTATAATCAGTTCTGATGCCTAAATGGACAGGATTTAACACAAATGTATACAGTACATAGTCAAATGCCGTGGTTGGTTGTTCACCATTTCCCATGTCCTTTCAAAATACTCTCTACAAGTCCATCACAAACCATACAAATCACACCAGTGAAATAAATTCAGATTTTAGACCTTCTTGCGTCCGCAGAGACTCCTTTGTTATCATTGTTCAGGGATATTTGGGGCTTACGCTGTAATATCGCAGCCAGAGAAACAATGAGACGATTTGATTCGTGGAGATGGCGGATTCAAACGGCTCAGGGAAACATGAGCAAGGTCAGAATGGGTCCGAAACAAATACGGAAAAATTTCAAGGTCCAATAGATTTTGCTGGCTTGATGACACAAGGCGGCGGCGTTCTTGGGTCAAAAACACACTTCATTCCTCATTGACCGCCAGGGGGAAAAACATGACCTGATGTAAGGACACCAAAACTATGCAATGAATATTGGGAGCCATTGGCGCAGGCATACTTTTTCAGGAGGCTGATTGTGTCCGTACTTACTTCCACATACACACACACAGAGAGAGAGAGAGAGAGAGAGAGAGACGGGAGAGGAGAGGAGAGGAGAGGAGAGGGAGAGATTTATTGCTAATTAATTTAATTGCAGAGCGCCCTGGGTCCACTTTATGTAGACATACGCTGTATAAATGTACTCCATAATATGATACAAATTATAAATGTAGTTGACAAAGACAGAGACAGAAAAACTGCATTGTGTATCATTACACACCTTGTAGAGCTGTAATGTTTATAGATAATTTTTTAATGCTGATTTTAGTGCAGGACCCGAGTGGTCTTGGATACTGTACGCTAAGAAGGCAGTGTAATTATTTATGGATATGACACTCGAGCCTAATGATCCCTGCAATATTGTTTCTGCTTATGCATTCAGTGACTGAAATCTTATCAATCAAGGTAGAGGCGAATTACACGCCGCACGAGTTGGGTAGATGACAACACGCATGGCTTATATTAAAAACAAAAATAACAGCAGAAAAGTATGGGGAGTCCATCCGGGCTAGGAACAAAGTTAAATATTACCAAAAGAAGACTTGTATGTCGCATTGCCCTTTCTTAGAAACAAGCAATTTAAAAGATGTACAAGTAAACCAATAGAATTGCATTCGGAACCTTGAGGCCTTCCCATGCAAGAGATATAAAGGGATTTTGGGAATCGTAAATGCGCATACGCATCAAGGCAGAGATTCTTCCACATTACAGGTCAGACTGACTGACTACTGATTAATTCTCAAAATTATTTGTCGCACGTTTAGGCATCCAGATTGCATTCATGGTGCGAACTCTGGCACTGTGGATACACGCGTATTAGACTGTGACAGAAGGTGGTTGTCTAGCATCACATTCACTACAAATTAATAAAGAGTGTTACAAAAAGGGAGACTTTCCTGAGATAATGTCACCAACTTATCTGCCCATCATAATTTCTAAACATACTTTGAACTATTCTGATTCATTTCCTGTGCAGTTTCAGAAGTTAGAGTGGGAAACAATTTGTACAAACTCACATCCGTGACCGCGACCCTCTGTCACAGCCTTTTAGCAAACACATTTCATCCTTGTTGTTGTAGCACGGTTATATGGTACACCATCCTATCGCATTTGGAGGGGTTTTCAAGTGAGAGCACCAGTGTGGGCATACATCATTAATTCAGGGGAATTTTAAGGGGGAAATTGTAATTTCTTCGATAATCCTGCACAAATTTTAACCAGAAATAAAAATGCCCGCGTTACCCGTTGGTTTCCGTTCCTCCGAAAACAGTGCGAAAATGGCAGAATGAAAATGAATATAATTTGACTGAATGTGAATTATTGTGATCATTTGTTTCTACTACATAAGAGATCACGCTGGATCTTCTTTATGTACGGACTTCATCTTGAAAAAGGCATCATATTGAAAGATGTGCATTATAAGTGGACAATCTACGGGTGAATTTTACCTGACGTCACACAGCTGCCATGTCTCCCAGTTCTAAAACTATTCTGCTCCAGAATGGCCGCCAGAACACCGCCTTCACATTTCCGGCAACATAAATGAAACATCTCAGTACTAGAGGGTTGGTGGCCTTTGACATCACCAGAACTTGGACCTCTCCCATTTTTTTTAATACTCATTTGTACTTAAAGGCCATGTGACATTGCATTCCTGTCCACATCAAAATTTTGGTGACGTAAACTAAACATCATTACATGCTAATTAAAAACAACAAACCAGAAGAAAAAAAAGTCTCATTATCACTTTTAGGCATGAAGTGTTGATTCGTTTCTGTTGAGAAATGACTGTACAGCTTATTTCTGTACCAAAAAAAAAAACAAAAAAGTTTACTCCCGAAGCATTGTTTTGAACGTATTCAACAAGAAGAGATATATATCTTTCATTGTACACTAAAACATTTCAGTAAATGGCTATTGTCAGGGGGGTGGGGGTAGGTGTGATATTTTACATTATGAGCCATTGGTGAACATTGAACAAAACTCAGTATTTTCTTTATTTTACATTATGAACCATTGATGAACATTGAACAAAACTCAGTATTTTCTTTATTTTACATTATGAACCATTGATGAACATTGAACAAAACTCAGTATTTTCTTTATTTTACATTAGGAGCCATTGGTGAACATTGAACAAAACTCAGTATTTTCTTTATTTTACATTAGGAGCCATTGGTGAACATTGAACAAAACTCAGTATTTTCTTTATTTGGCTTTGCAATTAGACCACTCGCCTCTGGCAACATTCTCGCGGGAAAGTGTGACAAACACAGCAGACATTGCCTTGGATTTTTTCCACTGGTCTGGGCTCTGAGAACTAATGGAATAATACAACAGGATAATGTTCTCCGCCAGCTGCGTAGTTTTATTTGAGACAACATCGGGGTCATTGTTATGTGCTGCGAGGGAAGTCTTGAAATATTGCATGTCAGATGATATGGCTATGATTAGAGATGCTTGTCGGTAAATTGGTAGTTGAATTTTGCGCGATGACATGCCATAAGTTTGGGAAAATAATGGAGATGCTCAAAATAAGATCGCTTAGGATATGTGGGTTGGAGATTGGAGATGCCAGTGCCAAACATGCTCACATGCCATAGCTTTGGACTGATTAATCATTCGCAGGGTAGTTAAAACAATTTTCATTTTGTGGAGAAAACCTATTGGAAGCAGGTCACGGTTTCACACAGTGAAATAACAAGCAGTTTTGTGAACACTGAAATACCAAAGACCATGTAGTTCTCTAGACAGTGAAGTAACAAGTAATCTTGTAAACAGTGAAGTAACAAGCAGACGTGTAAACGTTGAAGGAGCGTGTAATTCCGTTAAACAGTGAAGTAACAAGTAGTCTTGTAGACAGTGAAGTAACAAGCAGACTCGTAAACGTTGAAGGAGCGTGTTATTTATTTAAACAGTGAAGTAACAAGTTGTCTTGTAAATAGTGAAGTAACAGACAAACCCGTAAATTATATGTTAAAGTGCCATGTAGTCCCTTTAAACAGGCAAGTAACGTGTTGTTTTGTAAACAGCAGAGTAACATTACTAACAAGCAGACAAGAGTAACAGTAAAATTGAAAGCTAGAATTCCCATAATGATAGCTTCTGTGGCTTTCAAGGTACGCAGAATGATTGATTTGTCTTGCGTGTTACCGTAGAACAGTAGTGACTCCCACTATTATACGTGTATTATTATGTCGACATTTCGGCAAACCTATCATTTGTCGTATACTGAGATAGGACTAGGAAATTGAATGAAGGTTGTTCAGCTGCATACTGTTGGTTAAGGACTAATCGAAAACAAAGTAATGGATAACACTACTGCTGTTTTGAAACTAACGTCTGGCCTGTGTAATTTACTTTTGCCCCCCACCCCCTCTCTCTCTCTCTCGAAACGCTGCCTACTCATTCGCCCGCCACCCGTCAAAGTGGTCGATATATTTTATCACAGAAAAACAATCAGATTTTGCTCCAGACAAAATGGTGCTGACGGTAGAAAGAAAAATCCGAATTTTTAAACTTGGTTTCTTTGCAACATATCAGCTTTAGTAAGGCAATTTATGCCCAAAGCGGGCGGTGTACTTGACGAGGTCAAGTCGCTGAAGAATCTTAACACTATATTATGCCATGAAGTTCCAGTCGTTAAAACGATATGATAAGTTCGTATAAGTGTAGTTGCAAATGTTTTAAGAGCGTAAACAAAATGAAATAAATAGTTATACAGAGTGAATACGGTGTCTGAAAAGGAGCTTGATCGTTGTCAATGTGCGCATTCAGATCTCATTTTAAGCTTCAGTGGGGAAAAGGGAAGGGGTTGTGGAATAGAGGAATGGGATATGGATTGGGGGGGGGGGGGTCGTGGATACGAAGGAATTTATGTCATGAGACAGCTTTTCGTTGATAGTGGAGCATGAAAAAGAGTTTTAAAGTCCACTGTTTCTTGCATTATTTTGATATTGGTTCACGTGGTTAAGAAATGCAATTCTGTAATTTTTTGATGAAAGTGAAGAGGGGTGTTTTTAATGAAACTGCACTAAACGATTTAATTAAAGTAATTTGCCAGATATCTGACAGTAGAAGTGTCTTGAGTGATCAGCGATTCAGTGCAACTCAAGTAGAGTACTATGTAATAAACAATGTATGTCGACACTTTTTGGTACATTTTCAAGGGGTATTTGTCAGTGTCATAGTGTTGTTTGCGACATTTTGCCGATTTTCAGGTTGTGTCATGGAAGTAGTTCTCTCACTCCTAATTTCAATATCTATAAGTATCAATTCCAATCGGTTGAAAAGTTTTCGACATATTATGTGTTTGTGACCTAATGTTTTAGGCGTTTTAGCCCTTTTGTCGACCAAACTTCAATCCCCATTTTCTCGAAAAGGCAAAAATGGACAAACAACAATATATGGCAAATACCCGACGGCTGGCACTGTTCCACAGAGAAGTAGAGCCTGTCACCTGTACGCATACCTTTAAATATCAACCGTAGAAGACATTCAAAAATTGATCTCAGTCATGCATAGCCCAGTGCAGAAATAAAGAAATGGCAGTGTCGTGAATGGAAGTTGAGTATCGGTATTGGAAACATCTGTTACGTCTCTCTGCATTTTTTTTTTTCCATCTGCATTGCACAAACTAGTAATACACACCATGACATATTTCGATGCGCATGGCTAAATGTCCATTGTTTGATGCTTGTTTTGGCATATATGCGGTATTGAAAGGCTTGAATTTGCCGTTCTGGAATTGCTTTGACGGTGTGGCAAGTAAAATGTATAGCAGATTGTCTTCATTGGATGGCGTGGATTATTTGGGGCCAACCATTCTGAAGAGAATGTTAGTGCTTGGCATCGCCGACCGTCTCGGGTGTGTTTTTTTTCTTAAATTATATTTTGAAGTTGGTAGTGACAGTACATTATCTTCATCACGAAGAACTTCGAAAACAAAAAACAAAACAAACCCAAAAAAAAAAACAAAAAAACTTGGAGCGGCAACTATATATATACAATATAATGATATATGATTTATTTTTTTTTTAAGCCTGAACTCAAGAGTGACTGAAACCTCTTGGTTTTCCTTTTTCTTAAAATTTTATATATATATATATATATATATCATTGAAGTTTTTGTTTTTTTTTCTTGTAATTAGTTACTTGGTTTTGACAAAATTACACTATTATTGTTGTGGCCAGGGTGTAACTTTACCATGCGGTCGGCTGTGCCCATGGTTTGATTGGGTTGAGTCTTATTTTTCACAATTTTGCTGCTAGTGGTGGGGTAGGAGTGAAACCAATTTGGGTGCCATTGGGTGTGTGTGTGTGTGTAGGGGGGGGGGTGACAAAAAACAAGCCAAAAGATTGTGGATTTATTCTGTAGGAGTGCAGAAACTGTTACTTGAGTGATGATTGTGAGATTGTTGACGATGGAAGCTCCTGCAGAACAGTTTGCATGCAGATATGTACATTAAAGTAGAAGTGTCACTGATGTGATGGAAAAACTTGGAACCATATGGGAGCCTGTGTAGCCTGTGATGAAAATTTCTAATTTAGTTCTCAGCTGGTTCTTTGATGGCTGTCGTTCCGTTTGTTATGTCCTGTGTAATACTGATTAATTTATTGGTATTTTCATGGAAACGTGTATTGTTCTGTGGGCTTGCGTGCGTGTACGTTTTTTTTTCTGTTCTTCTTCTTTTCTGCTGCGCATGTTGACAGTAATGGAACTTTCATCCTTGCTGGGGAAAGTGATCCTGATTACAATGATAACTTTTGTAGCTGCTGCATCCAGCGGCCTCGGGCCTGACAGGGTGGCACTGATTTGATTAGATTTATTAATATTACTCTGATGGGAATGACACGAAATTTCACTAAGTCGCCGGTCCGTATTCAGTTGTTGTTTTCACAAATTCTTTTTTTTAAAATTGTATTAGTTTTTTTTTTTTTTTTCCTTTGAAGGTCTTTAATGACCGAAAACCAACAGTTTCTATCGTTTTTAGTCTTTTAGAATTAATTGTATAGTCCTCTCTTTGTTTGTTTCAAACGCTGGATTCTGCGAAATGGAGGTACATGTATTGTTGTTTTGGTCACCAAGGTCATCCGGCGCCCAGTAATATAATTATGTAGTAATTTTTTTTTTTTTCCATACCTTTCTGAAAGATCTCAGAGTGGGAGAACCACCAGTTCTTGTTCTCTCACCGTAAACAGGTTTGACTTGGTGTATGCCGTCAAGTTATTGTGTCAAACACTGATGTAAGGGTAGTTCATAGGTTGTAGTGATCGGAATGGCCGAGCTGTTGAAAGTTTGTAAGGTGTTCTTCTGTAAAGCGGCGCGGAATGTTTCTTTTACCCTTTCAGCGGGAAGGAAACTGAGGAAAACAGGGGTTTGGTCGATGCACCTACCGACACGGCCATCGCTTTTAGGCTGTGTTTTGTTCTCTGTTTATATAAATCTATATAACTCGTCTTTGGGTAAATTGAAGGTGTGCATATAATAATTATGTGCTGTATCGAAGAGAAACAATCACAATCATGTACCACTTTCTTAAAGTTCAAAGCACATGAAAAAAAAAAATTTTGTTTTTGTTTTTGCGTCAGTCGCTTCAGTGACGAGAATAACAATAAATTATTCCAGTGAATCCCCAAAACACATTCAACACAATGTTTTGTGAAAATTTGGAGTTTGGCTGTTCTAGCAAAGTACTTCAGTATGAAGTCTGCAACCATCTTCTTCTCGGCATCAGCTAATGCTCGGCCTTGTGTAGCTGTGCCTCCTACAGTCCTAGTCAATTCAGACAGGTTTGGTATCTTTGAGATTCGTTCGTCTGGACATGGTAGCGAGTTTGTCCATGTGACGATGTTGAATTTTGGCGGTGGCCAGTCAGAAGTTTGCTCATCGCTTGAATTGTAGCAGTTCGAAATTTTGCTCGTCTGTTGAAATGTTCCGCCGCATTTCAGATCTTGTATCGTCGATCCATTCACTTTCACCATTTTTTCCACTCATTATCTGTCGTTTTTTAACACGACAGTTCCGTGTTTTAGCTTTACTATCTGTTTATCCTTCTGACTTTTTACCAGTTTGGTTTTTTGGGGGATAGCTTTTACCAGTGTTTTCGTTCGCCCCAATTATCTTATGTCTGTGTGCTGAACCCTTCATTTACAAGACATGGATTTCGTTTCAATTCAGTGCTCACCATCCATTTGCCCTTTCTCACATGGTCTAATCAGGACGTTGAAATTAATGGACAGCGTCATTTTGTGCTCGACTCGTTTAGACAAAAATCAATGAGACCTTCGGCGAGTGGTTGCATCTCTCCCAGTGTCTAACGTGGTGTTGATGGGAAAAGTGGGCGTTTGTGTTTACATTTGCTAAAACAGTTAACGTTGTAACTCTGATCTGTTATTTATTTCAACATGGTCAGTTCAGTTGTGATTAAATCAAAGTTCTGTATTGAATTTGGTGGCTACAGTTCTTTTCATTGAATCGATAATTAGTAGATTTGATAGGAAAAATTACTGGAATGCGGGTAGTCCAATCTATGCAGAATTGAGTCTGAGTTTGAATTTGTTTTTTTAAGGCTCGTCGGCGCGTTAACGGCCACTGTGCGCATATCACAGTCTATCTGCGTACTTTGTTTATGCTTCGTATTGACTGCTTCTGGATTTCACAAATGGACTTACATGGTGCCTTATAAATTCTATCACTAAGAAGACACTATGCCCGAGGATCGAATCTGTGGAGGAGGAAAAAAATTATATTTTAGGTAGTGGCTATTTGAACTGTATGCCTCAAATTTCATATGTTGTATTTTTCTTTTTATGGTCAGTGTGTAGGCCAATGTCCGTACACATTGAAGTGGTCATTTCGCCAACGAAAAGGTTATTCGTACCAACTAGACAGATGTAATTTTTACCCTGAAACTTTACTGAAAATCAGTACCATTTTTGAAGCAGAGGCGAATTTTTTCGGCATGGCCCAAGTACTCGCACAATGTCATTCTGCAATGTCTAGGGACGGGGTGCTAATACCGGTGATTTTGGCATCACACTTGTCTTATTGATGAAAGGGAGTGATCGGAAGAGAAAGGGGCGGTATCTGGGTTCCCTCTGGAACATTGCTGGATCCCCCCTACCAATTTCAGTGGCATGACCCCTCTAGTGCCCAGGTGAAAATTGCCAGTCCCCAAACTTCTGAAAATAATTATGCTGAACTGATTTTAAATAGTCAGATTATTGCAAAAATGTAGATGTGTAATCGGAAAAAATTTTTGTTAATTAAATAGGAATAGGAAGTATGTCAAAGATACAGCATTTTGGCTCAGGTGACCTATTTCATGTATGCTATACTGGGTGCGAGGGGGTTAAGTGTGCCAATGCCGTATTATTAATTGAGATAGTGTACGACATTTTCCACCTCTTCAGTTAGGAACTACTGTAAAAGCTTTACATTTTATACACTCTCTTATTGATGATCATATTCGCCTGAACGTCACTTAAGCGTCAGAAATTGTAAAGGGCTCATTCAGATATTTCACCAACGATTGCAGCTGTCAAAACACGTACAGTTTTCAGTAACACTGTTTGGCATTCACCAAACTGTACCAAGTGCTGCCGCAGCTTTCACCCACAGGGCATGGGCTCTCTTCATTTTAAATCAGCGAGGTAGATAGAAAAGCTGAGACAGGACGGGATAATTATGGCGCGGTTTGGAGTGGAATGGGTAGGTTGATCGGTAAAATGGGCTGGGAGACTGCGAGATAATCTTGTATGTGTTAACTAGTGCAAGATATAATCTAATGTGGAAAATGCGATACTGGCGTAATGTGCGTCCACTTATTCGTTGAAGTTCTTTAGTATCTTTCTTTTTTTTTAGGAGAGATATTTGGTTAACTAGTTGTCATCACTACAGGGCTTTGGAAATCCCTCCACCCCGTTGTGTTTTTTAATTGGGGAGGTGGGGGGGGGGGGTCACATTACAAGTTTGTCTTTCTTGCTCCAGACCCATTTTTGACCCACAGCCTGAGTGTTTGATGAATTTGTAGTACGTGTAACTATAGGAAAGATAAATAGCATCAGGACCAGGCTTGGCATGTTAATTTTTTTTTTTTGGGAAACATTTCACCCCCCCTCCCCCCAACAACAACAACAACAATAATAAAATGAAGCGAATTCTTTCACACCATCATTTGAATTGAGGAGTAGCACGAGTTATTTCAGCTTTTAATTTGGCAAGCGGCTGTGACAAGCTTTAAGCTTATTTTACCCTTTGCAAAGCAAACTTCATTTTGACAAGTTCTGTGGAAAAACAAACACGCACACAAACATGAAACAACCAGAGCAGCTCTGGTCAAGGATTTGTTTCGCAGTTGGCCTTGGACTGTGGCGAAGAATAGAAAGAGGCAGACTGGAAGGTGGGGGAGAGGAAATGAACTAACCAAACAGTGATGTTTGGCGTTTTCCGGATTGGCAACAACTCTCACCTTGAACAATCGGGAAACGGGCATGTCAACTCCAGTCAACGAGAGCTGCTCTAAATGACATTCTGGCAGGCAGCCTTTGTGATAAACAAAAGCGTTCCGACTTTGTTAAGGGGGGGGGGGGGGGAAGAGTGCCTTTCACGGAAATACAAGAGCACTGAACTCGAAGCCGGATTAAGCCTTTAGAGATCCTAAGCACCGAAAAGATTTTGGTGCGTCCATATACTTATTATGTAATTTTAAAAAATAAATAAGATAAAATTTACTTATTGCAAACTCTGAAGCGTTCCGAATTGAATATATATATACAGCCGCATTAGACGCAGGGCAGTTTTTTTTATACATTTAAAACGTTAAAGAAAAAAAAACGCCGGTGAAAACTTTAATTTTTTTATTTATTGCGGGGGCCCCTTTTTGTGGACCGTAGTCCATCTGCGCCATTTGCAGTTTTGCACGATATGGCCCATGGTAAATCTGGCAATGAAAAAATTCTCTGGGGTCCTCCTTCCCTTGATGCCTTAAGGCATGTGCTTACTTTGCTTAATGGTTGATCCAGCCCTGACTGAACAGTAGAGCTTTGGATAATGAATTGAGTAGGGCACGCGCACAGGTAGAGGGATCAAGCTCTGAGGGTCAGATCTGGAGTCCGGGAATGTTGGACGTGTTTGGGGCGCCACGTGATCCCCATCCCAGCAATTTTAGCAGCTGATTTGTATTTCCGGCCTCGGGGCCGTTCCCATTCTTTAGGCATTGTTTACCTTGTACCTTTAGCAAAGCTGCCTGAACCAATAGTGTGTGGCCTTCTGTCTATGCTGTACTGTCTCCTTTGCTTTTTTCTTTTTCACTTTTTTTTTCACTTTTTTTTTCACATTTACTCCCATACATTTATTGATTACCCGTTAAAATCATGCGATTTGCAAATTCTTTAGGGAAATCACCTGAGAACCTAAACGTTTGTTGTTGTTTTTTTTCCCTTCAGATTCTGAATTTTTTTAAAAGATTAACAGACGAGCCACACGAAAATAACTCAAAGGAGTAAAATAGTGATTGTTAGTGGTCAGGCAGTTGTTATGTAAATGAACCTGAAAGATAGTATTCAACTTATATATATTTACATCGACATTACCAAATTCCATATTAGATTTACTTGGTCATGATTTACTTTACTTAATGAGACCAATGGTTTTGCGGCATGATATCAGTGTAAGATTTTTTTCTGTTAATTTTCGAAAAAAATCTCTTTTTTTCTTTCTTTCTGAACTGTAGTAATGCCAGGTAAATCCATTTCCCTGCAGACTGATAAGTACATGCACGCCAAGTAAAAGAGGCTGGACTGATAATTCAACTCAAAACTGGTTTTTATGACATTTATTTTTCTTCTGCCTCTTTTTGTTTTTCTTTCTTAATTTTTGTATGTTATTTTGTAAATCACTATTAGTTCTGGGCCCAACCAGCAACTCTATGTCAATCTGGTGTGGGTTTTTGTAGGGCTGGTAGGATTACTGTAGGGGCGGATTCCCTGCATCAAACGGGATCCTCGTAGGAAAAATTTTATTCCTAAGAGCAGGCTCGACGTCAATTCTATGGGTCGGATTTCTGTAGGGCTGCTGGTGGGTGGGGTGGGATGGGTGGGGGATTGACGTCAGGCAGTGTATTACATGTAATTGTCTTGACATTTTAGCCACATCCATAATTACTTGTTTGGTGTAGATCCCAGATTAGTTAGCTGACAGAGGTCCCAAAACCTGCAAGATCATGGACTCCTAAACTATAATACTTTCACATACATACACCCCTTGTCCTTTCTCTGCAAGAGACAGAGAGA
>OZ007571.1:36336622-36349122 GCA_963931925.1 Onchidella celtica
CAATATATGTAACTTTTTTTTCTTTTCATTTGCATATTGCTGTACTGGGTGTGAACTTTGAACATTTCGAACGAGATACATTTAACTTCATCTTTTCTTGAAATACATGTAGTTGTTCTCATTAGAAGAGATTTATTATCTACCCAAGACCCTGTGAAATAAGGCTATGTTTTGCGGAACCTGGCGATCCTGGAATATTTTCTCTCTTTCATCATCAAATGTGTGCTTTAGAATGGACATGTGAAGATGAACGATCTCTGTAGCCAAGAAGAATAGAAGATGCGCGGAACGGGTTGGATAATGCTGTTTTCATCACTCATTCTTGAATTAGAAAATAAATAAATTGTTTATTATACAAAACAAAACAGCATAATCTACAACATGATATGAGCTTTTAAAGATCATCAGGGTCAAATTCAAATGCAGTTTAATTAATCTTTACAACCGTGTGACAGCACTGAATGTTGAGTTGATTTAATGGCAGATCGTTGACGATGGTGTTGGTTTGGGAGGATTGTGTGTAAATAGAATGTATATATCAACTAACTGAAATCATCGTTTCCAAAAGAAAAGATGAGACATATAGAAGTGTGTGCCTAGTTAGTGCCCAGAAAGGTAGGAGAGAAAGAAAGAGGAAAAAACAAGTAAGCAAGGCAGGCTTCGAACCCACAACCTTTGCTTTGGCACTAATCGCCTTGCTTGAAAGAAGAAACCTAACCGTTCGGCCACTCCGTCTCTGCAAAAAAAAAAACCCGATTGTAACCTGACTATCGAAAGACAGTATGTATAATGTGTGTATAGAGAAGTTTCACTGTTGGTCGATCTGCACTGCGAGACACAGGAGATGCCGCGAAACCACTGTTAGCATGGAGTGAAAAGTAGTTCGCGGCGGTAAACAATACCCGTTTGTGCATTTCCATGGGGCGTAAGAACTTACAAACGGCTCTAAATAGTTTCAATCAGCTCAAAAATATGAACAAACCACAGTAAACAGATATGCACACTCTCTTTGGTGAAGACGGTCTCTTTCAATTCTTGTTGCCGCAGCGACCTAGTTTCGCGATTTGGCGGAAGTGAAATCTCTGTATAAATACATAGCCTACTCTGCTATCAGTCGGTGCCCATTTCCTGCTCGAGCATTCGTGCCCTGGGCCCAACCTGCAATGAATGGAGGTCCCGCACTGGCATTCTGTCACTGTCAACAGAACATTATCTTCTACCACAACAACGAGCATCCACCACCAATGTCCTGTTGGTTGTGACAGCTACCTTGATACAACTTTCCTACAACATCAACCACCACCAACATCACAGCCACCACCAATGCTGAAAAGATCTAAAACTCACAACAACAACAACAACAGCAACAAAATCATCAGCAACAGAGCAACAACAGGAACAGCGGCGATGGCGGTTGTGGGAATGTGCATGTGTGGAGGGTGGAAGGGAAGTGAGTACTAAAACGTGTTAACCGAGTGCTGAAGTAGGGGAAATGTTGGTGGGAATAGCTCAAATGTTGGGGTGAAGGGGGTGAGGAAGGAGTGAAAAAGTAATGAATAGAAGGATGAAAGAGTCTGAAGAACGAGAAGGACATGGTATCAGTTAATAGTTATAAACACTCGAGGGAAACGAGTGGGCGGTTACAGGAGGTGTGAAGTAGGTACAACCGATGCTAAATCTCATGGCCGTCGAAAGGCAATTGAACCAGTTCCAACAGTAGACAAACTGTCAGCTTTGAATGATGGTTATTTTGTGTTACGTAGCTAATGTGACGTCCAGTCAATCAGGAGAACTCCACCAGTCTCCTCTTTATGACTGTAGCAGCTTATCAGTTTTCTCTAATGTTGGCGGTGGAGAGTTTTTATTGGGGGGGTCGGCGGCTCCCCTAGCTGATGACGTTTGTTTTATCTGGTGTGAAGGACCGTCTCGCTACACTTCAACAACAGCTCTCGATGACCCCCCTCGGGTTATTTGGGAGATAGTTCAAAGCGAGAGGCCAAGCCTTTCTCTCTCTCCCCCTCCCCCCCTTTTTTTGTTGCCCCCCCCCCCCCCGCCCAAAAATCGTCTCTGAGCCAATACCAACATCTCCCACGAACTTTATTTCACTGTCCAAATTACCGAGTTGCCAGTGAGGTATGGGGTGTGGATGAGACGAAAATCCTGGCCCCGGGGCAGTCGTACATCCAAAGTAGGGTACAGTTTGGGGAAGGGGGTGGTGATGGTGGTGGTGTGGTTAAGACTTGATGTAAAGAAGAAAAGAAAAAGACGACTGTGTACAGTATATTGGGGTGGGGGTAAATGTAATTTCTGAAACACGAGAGTAAAGATAGACAATAGATCACTCGTCGTAAATCTTGTCAGTGTTTATTTGAATTGGGACCGAACAGTTTGTGCATGGTACGTCTAGCAGGTAACGCCTGTATAGTCCTTTGTGGACATTGAGAACTGCAGGGAAAAGAAAAATATTTAGGCTTTGTCAAATTTTCATCATCACTGTGGATCTTTCTTTCTTTCTGTTTGTTTACATGTCACCCTAATGTTGATCGGTGAGGATGTGTACGAGCATCCAAGTTTGGAAAGAGTCGCTACACTGATTTTTAAAAAAAAGCGGGTATTCCCTGAAAACTGTTGTTTTCCTATTTTCTTAAACGAACTTTTGTTATCTAACTAGTCAACTGCCTGCCAACGTATCTGACTATATACCCAAATAAAGCTACCCATCGTGCAAGGTGCTTGCCTCCCATGCCGAAGGTACCGGGTTCAAAGCCCGGTCGGTCCAGGCAAAAAAAAAAAAAAAAAGCCGACCGGCCCTGCACTGTGGCGACGACGTGTCTGCTTGAAATGTAACTAGGCTGCAATGACATTAAGGCGAATTCCCGATATATGGGCTTAAAGAAGTACACAAAATACAAATATACAAACACACATAAAAAAAATAGTTACCTGGCTGGCCAACTGCCTTCCAGCATAATTGTCTGTCTATTTTTGTGGTTACCTGGCTAGTCAACTGGGTGTCATTCTGTCTGACTATCTATGCAAATAGTTACCTGGCTAGTCATCCTCTCTGTCTATCTACACAAGTAGTTACCCAGCTAGACAACTGCCTACAAACTAATGTGATTGTTTACTTAACTACTTATCTAGCTAGTCAACTGCACATCATCCTATCTAACTGTCGACATAAATAATTTGCTCACTGGTCAATTGGCTGGCCAACTTACTTGTCTACCTACGCACATAATTATCTAGTTAATCGACTTTATTTCAATCTAACTGTCTGCTTAGGTAAGTATTGATGAAACCTAGCTAGCCAACTACCTGTTTACATACCTGATTAACTTGTCATATGACTGCCTCTCCCTACCACTAAAGAAAAAAAAAAAACACTACCAGTCTTTTATCTGTCTCCCCTCTAACCTATCATATGGACCCAAAAGTGGAAGAAAGTAACTTAATTTTTCTCAATAAAAAAAACAACCAAATTATGTTGACCCTAAACCGCCTCCCAGGTGCGATAGCCTGGTGAGCATTCTGAGAATATATAAGAGGTAAGCTGGGGTGAGGTAGAGGTGGGTGGGTAGGAGAGGACCAGGAAATAGGGTGGGAGGGAGGGATATAATTTGATGTACATACTGGAACAAACATAGAGAAATGAAGAGTGAGATCTAATAGAGACGATTAACTGCGAGTGAAATCAATTTTTAATTCTAGGATGTAAAATTAAATGAGCGGAGTATCGAACGGTACTAATTGTGAGTGGGGACATTTTTTTGTGTGGGAGGTTGATAGCTCGAGGTGCCAACTTTCATCATAATTGTTCTTTTGTTTTAAGAGTGAAGGGTCTGTGAGTACTGGTCCCTGCGTGCTCCCTGGCGCTGGGACACTCACATGCGCAAACACTTAGATGCACCTGCACATGAATGATTCGACCAGAAACCTTGCAGGAGAGTGTTGTTAACCCTATAAGGTGCGGAATGTTTCAGATCATAATCATCATCATCATCATCATCATCAACTCCATCATCATTATCATCACTATCCTCCTTCTCCTCCTCTTCCACCTCCTCATCACCATCACCATCACCATCATCATCATCGCCACAATCAGCATCAATACATCATCATCAACATCTTCTTTATTCCATCATCATCATTATCACCCATCATCATCATCATCATTATCATCCTCATCAACATCACCAACATTATTAAAATTGACATGACTAATCCTAAGTACCTATCACATCCCATTCAGACCCTTTGTCAATCAGGTGTGACTTCGGCAGTGAACAGAAAGTGTTTTGCACACATAAGCTGAAACAACAACACTAACAAATTGAAAAACAACAGTGACGACTAGAACAACCACCACAATATGAAGGTCAGAGTCAGCGCGTGTGACAAATGATGACGATGATATTAGTTACAATGACTATAAGGATAACAATAACAAAGAAAAAGAGAAGGATTACAATACAGTAAACAATTATTAATTCAGCTGATGTAATTAATTATCCAAAACAAAAAAATGTAAACAGCAATAGTCTTTTACCATGACCATGGTGTTATTGTATATTCTTTGCAAGGCGTTATTTACAAGGCATACCTTGAAACTAACTCTAGCGTTATTTTCAAGGCATACCTTAACAGCTTCTGATTGGTCAATGAAACATGCCTTGAAAATAACGCTGGCGTTAGTTCCAAGGCATACCTTGAGTCCAATAAACAATACATAGCTACCCCGGCGGCTTTCCCTGATATGTCAATCTGACTACTACCCAGACGAACATCGGCCTACGGCCTCGATGATACAAACTGACTAGACCCTCACGTCGTTACATATCAGTCTGACAATGCACAGTCTAAGGCTCCACGTTTAGAAATACTGAAACAGCTTCTGATTGGCCAATGAAACATGCCTTGAAAATAACGCTGGCGTTAGTTCCAAGGCATGCCTTGAAAATAACCACTTCGATATTCTTTAAGTGTATTTCTAGCGAAATGATACGTAAAAATACAACATTTTGAAGACTGGAAGAATATAATGATAAAAATATGAGGCAGCTGCATGTGATTTTTGGAATTCCCCATTATTTTGCCGCCAAGCTCTACCATTATTATGCCCAGTCTGCACCACGTGTGACACGCAATTAATACAACAGTAAATCATTTCTATGTCATGTAAGACAATCTGTCCCACGTCAATGCAAGACATTGACCCCTTCATCCCCCGTTTGATCAACAACAACAAAATTACGCAAAAGAAAAAGATGTACAAATGACCGACGACTACCACAACGAACTTACAAATGGGAAGTTACTATAATAATATAGATCCAAACGTTACTGAATAGAATGAGTTATTGGGAGGAGAGGGGGGGGGGGGGAGAGCTAAAAAGAAGAAGGAAAGAAAGAAAATTATCATTAGTGAGTGGCTCTGAGGGAATCTGGTTAAAAGGGAAAGACCAAATTCCTAAGAAAATCTATCCAAAAAAAAAAAGGGGGGGGGGGGGAGGGGGGGATTTTTTATGGAACTGCGATTGGCTTGTAACATGAAAGATAAGATAAGATAAGATAAGATAAGATAAGATAAGATAAGATAAGATAAGATAAGATAAGATAAGATAAGATAAGATAAGATAAGATAGGATAAGATAAGATAAGATCAATTTTATTCGTCCTTGTACGAGGAAATTTGTTTTGATCATTGAAGACATAACAATACAGTTACAGAAACAGAAATTATGATATATAGCGCGCACACACACATTATACACACACACTATATAAGCCATCTATCTGCATTCGTTTAAAATATTTTGTTTGAAATAATAATAATAATAATAACAATAATAATAATAATATTAATAAGAGTGGAGATCATTTATAGCGCCTAATCCAAACGAGTTTGCTCTGGGCGCTTTACATAAAGTCTCGTCCTCTCGATTTGCATGTCTCGCACTCTCTCTTTATTTCTCTCACCCTCTCTCTCTCTTTCACTCTCTCTATCTCTCTCTATCTCAGAGCAAATTGTAAAGCAGCCTGTTAGGCGCAGTTCACAACTCACAACAGGTCACAACTCACAACTTGTATTCTAAAGTATTAAAACAATATTTGAATATATGTTAATATTTATTTAATAATGAATTATAAATTTGTGTTGGTGATATGGGGGGGGGGGGGGGTGATCGGGATAAATTTTAATTTACTAATTTTAATTTCAATTTTGCCCGGGCATAAATCGTGTTAGAAATATTTTATTTTGAATTTTTAAAAAGGTGTAAAAATCTCACCTTTAGCCCAGTTTTGTCAGGTTTACCCACATTTGACTTTTAAAAAAATGATATGAGAAGCGCGGTTTTTTGTGTCTTCAAGTAAAAGGAAATAAGAGAACAAGGGATTGGCCCGTGTGCACTGAGAATGCCAGTTTTGTCATCAAGTATTGCATTTCCTAAGGTACATTCCACAGTTTCATTTTTATCTTCCTCACCCACCATTGCGAGACAAGAGTCCACTGTATCCATGTATTGCCCGTGACCTCAGTAATTTTGTACGGAAGCCCAATTATTCTAAAAAAAATTTAATTTCAAATGTTCCTGAATTTTATGAATGACGAAGGTGATACCATAATTTCATGGCTGTTGTTAGTATTCTGCATTGTAAGCCATTGCTGAATAGTGCACACAGCTCAGTATTTTCATTGTTTGGCTTTATAATTAGACTATTTTGTATTTGTATTTTTGTATTTTGTATACTTCTTTACTCCCATTTGGGAAATTTGCCGTAGTGCCATTGCAGCCCAGTTATAGCTGGAACAGACGCGTCGTCGCCGCAGTACGGTCGGCGGTTTTTTTTGGGGGGGGGGGGGGGTGGTAAGGATAACTTAGAAAGAAAGACAGACAGACAAGGGGAGATAGAAAAGAGAGAGGGGGAGAAAGAAAGATTGAGAGAAAGGGAGACAGAATGAGAGAAAGGGGTAAAGAGATTGAGTAGGAGGGGTAGAGACAGACAGATAAACACAGACAGACAGACAGACAGACATCAGATAGACAGAGAGTGAAAGAGAGAGAGAGAGAGAGAGAGAAACGGAGAGGGAGAGGGGGGGATATTGGGGTGAGAGTAAAGACAAGCACAGAAAACAGTTTAGATCTTTAGTATGGAAGACATGATGTGTGTAACCAATTTTTAGCAGTTCAAAATTGTGGATGGCAATCCTAAGATGGCGGGCCAGATCTGTTCGTCAAGTTGCCGGTTTGGCCTGGGGCTGATCACTGAACCTGGACTGGGAACGGGTTGGCAAGAGAGGTGGGCCAGGAGGTGAGGTCGGCTCAGAGAAGAGAGAGAGAGAGAGAGAGAGAGAAAGACACAGAGACGGGGAGAAAAAGAAGGGGAAGGGGGGAGAGATGGAGGTTTATCAGAGTCGTTACCATCTTTTCTGTGGCTGAGTGAGAATAATTAAAGTCCTATGACCCCAGGCAAGGAATAGATAACGTTTCTGAACGGTCTCGAGCTGGGCTCGCGCTGCGATGATACATGATACACTTGTCTGATGACGCCAGGACCATTGCTGCTTGAAGAGTTCAGCTTTTTGCGAAACTTTATGATGAGATGGGCCAAGAAGGGGTGGGGGGGGGGGACAGTTGTGACCCCAGGGGAGGGGAAGGGTGTGGAAGAGGGAGCTGGAAAGGAGGACCAGGAGGATGCGATTTAATGAGTTGAACGTTTAGCTTCAGCTATGATAATTTAAACGAGTCATTTTCTCTAACACGGTTACGCCGCTTCACTATAGTCATCCAGCGTCTGATAGGTCTTAGGAAAACAGTTTAGTTCATCACTGTAATGAAATGGCCGAGATTGAAGCGAGAGGTGAAGTCAGGCCTGAGGGCGGGAAAGAATGTATATTCTGGGAGGCAGAAAGACGAGGAGGCGGGGGTGACAAGAATAATATATTATGTGAAGAGAAGAAAGGGTGGTCTCACCGTTCTGGGTCAAACTTAGTCATTTAATTTTTTTTTTTCGAACTTGACAGTAATACGCTGTCGTGAAATACCGTCACTAGGTCTATGGATTTGACGAAGATTGGACAGTCAGTAAAAGTATCCTTCTTACATTGTCGGTTTAAGTTACCAGCTCGTCAGAGCAGAGATTTCCTATCTTGTTTTCAAAGAATGACACCTTATTCAAGGAGGATGTTTTCTTTGAATATCTAAGCGTAACTGCAAGATGTAGCTGAATTCCACATACATTAATTAAATGCATACATCAGTCTATTGTAAGCCCAATTCGCCAGTAACTTGAAATTCAGATACCAAATATGTGGAAATTTCCTCGAAAAGTAAAAATATGAGGCTAACGCTACAACAATTGAATTCATTGTCTAGAATCTGATAACTGTGTACAAATAAATACATAGACAGAATGGGTAACCAAATTAATGATAATTTGTCTTCGTTTCTCTGAATTGTCTGGTGACCACATGGCAGCTATAAGAAAACACAACATTGTCACTGACTGCATTTGATCTATGGGCCAGTAATTTGACTCCACGGAGTTACCGAGGTTGGCACAGGACTGGCTCAAACAGACATTGTATAAGCCTTATGATGATTTTGATCTGAGAATGACATTTTGCCAAGGACGCCGCCTCCAGACAGCTATATCAATTTTAATAGATCTATAGATTTAGAGACGGAAAGAATGGAAGGACAGAAGGACAGTGAGGTTACTAAGGTCTTAAGCACTGAGGACACTCTCGTGTCATGACGTGCTCAGATCCAAACCAGATACAGTTCAAGTTTTCAATAATGATACTCATTGTGTTCTCCGTATCTCTCTGTGTCTCCTGTTTGCGTAAGGAATGCTGGCCTCGGCATCAACGGCCAGGATACATCAGTAGGATGGTCACGGTGGTAGGGCATCATTCTTCTTCTCAAACTGTTGGTGTCCTCAGTCCAGCCCAATGTTTAGCCGCTGCAGGGGGAAAATCTGGCAACAAGAAGGTGCCGGCACCAAACACAGGCCGCTTCTGTCTTTCAGTCTCTTATTCTCTTCACAAGATGGTATCACATACAAGCGGTCCACCCTCGTCACTGTCTCGTTGCCTGCCTGCGGCCAGAGGACCTACTCATGAACTCTACACCGCTCTGTGTTCTTGATACATCTCCAGCTTGCCTGGACACCAGAAGATGTTCAAGAGGGCATAACTCGGCCATTGTTTCCTCAGAAAGCATCACAGTCGCCTAGCGCCACTCGCTGGTGTTTGTTTGGCGGCTTTGTTACCAGCCGGGGCAAGGGACATCGGCCCCTCCAGCTCCCAGCCCCCCCTAATCAACCTCGGCCCTGGTGACGGCCACAAGCTGAAATGGACTCTCGTTCCTCCTCCTCCACACGAGAGCTGACCACTCCACCGCCACTTCACTTTCAACCGCCGCTGGCGACGACAACAACAATCTTTATGGAAATCAGGGCGGTCATACACAAAATCTGGGGGGTGGGGACAGATGATGGGGAGGGGAGAGACAAGACATGGACCGGACCAGAAATATAGAAAACAAAGAACTAAAACAGTATCGGGGAAAGAGGACCAATTCATGGACCAAATCAGTTATATAAAGACAAAAAGATGTTTAAAAAGAGGGTTGAGATCGGATGGGCGATATCTTGTCATCTGAGGCACTACAAAACTTTAGACCCTGAGCTCAGTCACTGATGATATCGCGCTGTAAGTGTTGTGTGTGGAGGGAGCGGGTTCAGATCACAGCTGCTGATAGCTAGAGGAACATCTCGAGGTTCAAACCTACGACTCTTGTCATTTATGGAATGGGACAAGGCAGAAACTGCCCCTCCCCCTCCCCTTCCCATACACACTTCTACCCTGCGTATGTATCTCCTGTGTTTATATAAGTTCTCTCTCTCTCTCTCTCTCTCTCTCTCTCTCTCTCTCTCTCTCTCTCCCCTCTTTCTCTCTCTTTGTCTCTCCTCTCTGTCTGTCTCTCGCTCATTACTCATATATGTCAGCGTTGTGCTCTCTTTGCTTACTATCTTGACCGTTTATCCATCTCTCCATAGATATTTCTATATCAATACACATTCTACATTACAACTTTGTGTCCTTCGCCTTGACACTAAAGTACATTTCAAATACAAAAAGTAGCCAACGGTCAGGAAACAAACACTCCCCTATGTAGACGGAATTTCGGCCTTTTCATCAGAAAAAATTCACCTGCATTAAATTTCACAGGCCGAAGTTTGTCTCTGCAGGATCTTTACTTAGCTAAGCGAAAATGTCCATTATTTAATAATTCAAATGTATTGACTAGCCAGAACCCACATTTACGTCAAAATGGACTGGACTTAGTGTCCTTAGCAACAGTTATCGTACGGAAACGATTTAGGCCTAGTCAAACCGACATATTGTACAAAATAATGACCGAAACGCAGATAATAATAATAATCATATTATTTCGGAGCTGGAGCGTGAATATCTAAGCATCTGAAACTTCATGGCTATATGACGAAAAATTTCGAAACTTTGCTTGCTGCCTCAGAATTTGACGATAAATTGCGTGGACACATCTGTTTTTGGAAAAAATTCGTCTTTGTTTCAAAAGTGCTAGCTGCTCATCTTCTTTTTCACAACAACAGTACAGTGCTCTCGTCAGGGTGTCTCAATCCGGGCCCTGCCGGGGCTGCTCCTTGGCTAACACCGCTCTAGCAATGTTTTCAATCTGTCAAACAGTGAATGGAGTCAAGTACGAGAGTAATATAATGCTTCCTCTTGACTTTTGAGATTTCTGTTTTCCTATTCTTCTTTCAATTCTGAACCGCTCTGATCAAAATAGTTCCGAGCTATTATAATGAGAGCGGATGAACTTTTAGTGGGATACTCCCCCCTCCCCTCGGCCCCTTTCCATTTTCCCACCCTGCCCAGCAACCTACCCCCACCTCCCCCCCCCCCCGCCCCTTTTTCCAACACATTCACGTATTCACTCAGTTACTCATGCACTCACTCACTCATTCGTTCACTCACTTACTCATTCACTCACTCACTCACTCACTCACTCACTCACTCACTCCATTCACTCACTCCACTCACTCACATTCACTTACTCATTCACTCACTCATTCACTCACATTTTAACGTATTGCTTGGCATTAGGATATATATATATACGTATCGTCAGTCGAATGAGACGTAGTGGCGTAACACAAAATGTCTCCCTGACAAGGAACACTGCTACTACTACCACTACTACTACTACCATCCCTAACGCTACCAGTACTAGGTTTACTACTACTATCACTACTAATACTACTACTGACACTACTACTACAACCACTACTACTACTACTACTAACACCACCACTACTACTACAGTAACTACTACTATTACTACTACCACTACTACGACTACCATTACTACTGCTACTATAACTGCCACCACTACTACTGCTACTATTTTTACTACCACCACTACTACTACTTTTACTACTGCTACTACCATTAGCATAATATATAAAATATGTATATATCCATAAACACGTGTATGTATCTATACAAATACATCATTATCCCTTTCTCCCCTCAGCCCTCCACCACCACCATTACCATCATAACAATATCAGCAACAGTTGTTACTATGACGATCATACAAATTACCACATTGAAACAAACAAACAAACAACAACTACAACAGCAACAACAACCACAACAAAAATGACAATAAAAATATACCCTGAAAAACAAGATATAATAAATATGTTTATAAATATCTGCACATTACCTGAATGTCATAGCGCCGTATATGGATTTTCTGTTCTTTGTTTAGCATCAGCGTCACCCCTAGCCCTGACCCACGTGACGCCAGACTGCAACCTCGCCCATGTAGCTGCTGTTTTCGTGCCTTCGTCACAACCCGAGACAACTTTGCGAGTGTCGCAGAAGATCCGATGTTACCCAACTTTTCCTACTTAGCAAAGAGGGAGAAAAGAAGAGGAGGATGAGTTATTTTGGGCCCTCAATCTCGGCTTGTTTAGTTCCCAGTTGTGGTAATTGTGTGACGCAAATGTCAGCTCGTTAGAGGGACGGTTTCAGTCAGCGCTGCGGCTGGTGTCTTAGTCTACCAGGAAACTTGGCGCGTTGCCCCAGGGTGGCCGAATGAAGGTTGAGCTGGAACTGAACTCTTGTGGACGATTTCAGGAACGGGCACGAGCCGAGTGCTGGTGACACGTACCCCCGCACCCCTGCTGGACCCCCGGGGCAAAGAGTGTACCTTACAGACTCATCCCAGCCCCCCTTCTACCCGGGTCTAATTGGGCGCGAGCGATGGTCGGGCCAGTTCCCTGAGAAAGAAGACGGGTAATCCGTTCTCTCGGAGTCCAGGAAGATGAGGAACCCTCGGCC
Source organism: Onchidella celtica (assembly GCA_963931925.1). Lineage (NCBI taxonomy): Eukaryota > Metazoa > Mollusca > Gastropoda > Systellommatophora > Onchidiidae > Onchidella > Onchidella celtica. The sequence goes on from OZ007571.1 coordinate 36,349,026, forward strand.
CGGCCTCGCGACCAAGAATTCAGGTTTTAATTAAGGTATCGCTTGGCTCGTCATTAAAGATTTGATAAGACGCTGGGTCCAGACTCGGTGTGCCTCA
>OZ007571.1:36354122-36476622 GCA_963931925.1 Onchidella celtica
GACCGCCTTTTTTAGCCAGTCTCCACACCAATTTCTGCTCTGATCGGGATTATAGTTCATCCTGTTGACATCGTGAACGCGAGACAATAGCAGCGACTCTTTTTTGGTCCCCCCCAGCTACTGTTTCGTGTGCCTGTTAAAAAAACACACAAAAACTCACAATTTCTCACCGGTTTTAGTTAAGATCTGGAGCCCCTACTTAAAAAACTGGCACATGCAGAAAGTTAAAAGTCTCAACTTCGCAGCTTGCCAAATTGGACTGCAAATTTCTTCTTCACAAGTACGCATGTGCTGACACCATGCTCCTGTTCTTGATAAAACCCTTCACAAAATCTCGAAAGCTTGACAGGGGGAGACCAAAAAATGCTAAGGGACACCCCAGTCCTTTGTTTGTTTGTTTGTTTTTCACGGGGGTAAACAAATTCGAAAACTGTCTTGTGGTAATTACATAAAAAGTACAGGACCAACAAGTCACGTTTCTTTCCCTCTTCTGACTTGATTTTCTGTACTCTAACAGAGTATTTGCATAGCTTTTCTTTCCGGTGCTTCCACGATGTCATTGATATGAACGATGTATTATAATTATGGTGAATTAAAAATAGCAAACCTCGGGCTCCGCCAATACGAGACAAACATACAAGTGGATGTTTAAATAATTATACAGACAAACAAAACAGACAAATAGATATACTGATGAGTAGGTAATAAATGAATGAACGAGTAAATAAATAAATAAATAAATAACAGCCGCAGAAAAAAAAATCCTTCATGGGCCGATCATGTGAGATTTTTTATTTTTTTTTGCCTTCTTCAAAATTTTCAACAATTGAAATAGGAGTTCAGCAGAATGGATTTTCCGACCATTCGGATTTACTGGGTCAATTGATTTAAAAAAAAAAAAAAAAAGCTTAAGTAAATAGTTCTAATGTAACCAGAGATATCTTACACTGACATAATTATCTTTGAATGTAACCAAAAAATCAAAAAACAAATGTAACTATGCAAGTCTTACGATGGTGTCGAATAGTAACCCAGAACAAAGCAAGAAACATGCCTTGAAATTACTCTTATTAAAATAAAACAAAAACAAAAACCACAACAAAAAAAAAAAAGAGTGTATGGTTATAAAAATCTTCAGACTAAACAAAAAATGAAGCCAAACTTTAAAAAAATGGAATATTTGAATGTAAGGTCTTAACTGTTTTTCTTCTGGTGGTCAAGACTAACACTTCAGCCGTAGATGTCAAACACTTTTTTCGTAAAAATTTGAAGTTTTGTCAATTTTCGGCCTAACGGATGTGTGTTTGTTTGTTTGTTTTTTGCAAATTAAAAAGGGACGGTTAAATATCCGAATGAGCGAATGAATGCATGAATGTGTATTATCATGTAATGGTATACTTTGGTACTAACGGAATCACTGGAGTTAATTGTTCGCTGTATTACATCAAAATTTGGCTCACTCACGTCAGTTTTAAACTCACAACCCGTCCATGTCTCCAGCTGACCCGACTGCCACAAAGGCTCACATGTGCTTACACGTCTTTCCCCGGTGTGTTTGGAACTGGGTGTTAATGGTTTGTGGAACTTTGTTTGAAACGGTGCCGACATTGGCCATAATCAACAAATCCAATGGCACACCTGCCAATCTCAGCATAACGGGGGGAGAAACAGCGAGGAGAAAATGGGCAGCTTGTAAAATATTATCAAGATAGCCAAATTTTACCTTTTACTCAGGGGCGGATCCATCAAGAGAGGAGAAAAGGGATCCTAGGTACGCCGATCTCTTCTATTGCAGAAGATGGGACTTGGAGAAAAACAAAGAAAATAAAGTGTAAAAGTGGCATAAAACAAAGGAATATGTGAATAGGTGCGAATGGAGGACAAGGTAAAAGTGAACTAACTAACTAACTAACTCACTAACTAACTAACTAACTAACTAACTAACTAACTAACTAACTAACTAACTAACTAACTAACTAACTAACTAACTAACCAACCAACTAACTAACTAACCAACTAACTAACTAACTAACCAACCAACTAACTAACTAACCAACTAACTAACTAACTAACTAACCAACTAACTAACTAACTAACTAACCAACCAACCAACCAACTAACTAACTAACTAACTAACCAACTGATTAACTGACTGACTGGCTAACTAACTACGCACTGATTGATTGGCTTATTGTCTCACTAACGAACTGTCTGACTGGCTAATTAAATTAGTAACTAACTAGCCGATTGGCTTATTGATTGACTAACTAACTGACTGACTATTTAACTAGCCAGTTAATTATCTGGTGAAGTCACATATCCACTCAGTCAGTCAATAATAAATAAATAAATAAATTGAACTATATCATTAAAACAATATATAAAAAAAACTCGCCCGACTTTTAACAAGACCATCGCCACTCATGCAGCTCGAATTGGCATGAAATTTGAATGATGCCTTCCCTTCGAAACAAATAAATAAATAAATAAATAAATAGATAAAGGACTTGCTAACATGGCTGTCTGTCCTTATGAAGAAACCCGTGATCCGCCACTGTCTCTCCATTTCCCTCGCCCTCTCCCCTTTTTCCCGCGCCTTTTTAAAGATCTCTTCTTTCGCAAAGTTATATTTTTTCATATCTCCTGACCAAAACATGGACAATCTAGAATGCTCATTCCCCCATCCGCTCCATCCTCCCCCCAGCTTCCTCAGAAACACCGGTCCATGAACGTGTGTCTGGCTCGTGCCATAACGGCTCTGTGTTTACTCACGATAATGCACACGCTGGGCCTGCACATCACACACACGCACGTCTTGTTGCGCGCGTTTTAGTGTCAGAGACGGACCTGTTTCGTTGACAGATTTCGGAAGGATGAATGGAAGTGTAGCCTGAGACCCAAATAGCACTTTGTTTATAATGAAAATCCGACAGAGGTCAGAGAATAGCAAATAGGTAGAACAATAAAGACGGATTCGCTTACTATACAGACATAAAGAAGAGATCTTTGATCTCTATCAATCTATCTATCTATCTATCTATCTATATATCTATCTATCTATCTATCTATCTATCTATCTATCTATCTATCTATCTATCTATCTATCTATCTATCTGTCTGTCTGTCTGTCTGTCTGCCTGCCTGTCTGTCTGTCTGTCTGTCTTCTATCTGTCTGTCTGTCTGCCTATCTATCTATCTATCTATCTATCTATCTATCTATCTATCTATCTATCTATCTATCTATCTATCTATCTATCTATCTATCTATTTATCTATCTATCTATCTATCTATCTATCTATCTATCTATCTATCTATCTATCTATCTATCTATCTGTCTGTCTATCTATCCGTCCGTCCGTCTATCTATCTGCCTGTTTGCGTCTGTCTGTCTGTCTGTCTGTCTATCTGTCTCTTCATTGCCCCACATTAATATTTTACTGCTATGAAAGATAAATGGTGTGGATAATAATTTCTTTCATCTACCGGTATATAAAAAAACAGCAAGGATCAAAAATTCACTGCTGCGAGGAAGAAATGCCCAGACCTGAAAAAAATACACGTGAAAGATAGTTCTTTTTGCTACTATGTCTATTCCTTTGACATGAATGCGAAGTATCGTAATTTTGTAATAAATGAATATAGGCCTAAAAATATCAAATAATGCTTTCTCCTCAACAATGGCTCCCTCCCTCCTGCCTTTGTTTTGTTTCGACTTTAGTACCGTGCATGTCATAAAAAGTAACCATATCAAGCTTGGTGCGCAGTGTCCTGGCGCGCATGAGTTCTGAAGCAGGACTGCAGATTACTACTTTTATTGTAAGAGAGAGAGAGAGAGAGAGTACGTCATCGAATAATGCTTGCCATGCGGGTGTTACTGTGCCAGTTGTGAGTTGTTTTCTTCCTAGATCTACATAATCTGTGTGTTGATTGTGCGTGTTGTTTGCAACCCGTTCTTTGAACGGGCCCTTACACTAGTTTTAAAAAAGGCTTTACATTTACTCAACTTTTGCAAAATTATATTATTTTCTTCCGAGAAATGAATTGAGCGAGCTTCAGATTCCAAACTGTTGTGCTGGAAAAAACAACCAAATCGCCACTTTCCAGGAGAGGCAAAAAAACTGCGCCATTTTTCAAACGAATGAAGCAGCAGGCGTAATATGCATAGGAAGGAAATAATCCCATGGTTCTACAGGAAAAGAGTTGTTCTGGGGGGATGGAGGGGATAAGAGGGTATAGGCAGACAGAAAGACAGAAGTAATAATAATAATAATAACAACAATAATAATAATCATAAAGAACAGGTGGGTCACATGAGTGTAACGAGGGCAGGGAGGGGTGGGCAATGGGACAGAATATATATATATACAAAACCAGACGTAAACGAATCTCCAGTTAACTAATCTGCCATGTAAACAGTTTTGAGTTGATGAATGTCCAGATAAAACACACGTAAATTGCTCAACATAGACGGATTGAATTTGCTCCATTACGTCCCAATTGCGTCATCAATGTTTGTGCTCTCTGCCAATATCAAAGCCCTCTTCATGAAATCTAACACATTTAACTTTTCTTGGAACTTTTTGCCGTACACTTTCCATTGATTCAGCGTATAATTTCATGACATAAAATCAAACGATACCCTGTGATATCTTTACTGTTCCTATAAAGTCATGGAACAAGACAAAAGCCCCCGGCCCTACAAACACGCGCATGCTCACAGAATTATTTTTTTTAAAAAGGCACATACTTGCTAAAGTGTAGCAAGGTACAAGATAAGAGTGGCCAACCCACCCGTGCGCTGTTTATTGTACTGAACAAGTCGAGATCTAATCAAACTACCAGATGCAAACAAGCAGGAGTTGGCAGCGTCGACGCCATATAAACCCAGAATGTTGGCAGAACGGTAGGTGGAGCCTCAGGCTGAAAATCGTAGCAGAGAAAAAATATCAGTTTTCTTCATTGTTCTATCTATCTATCTATCTATCTATCTATCTATCTATCTATCTATCTATCTATCTATCTATCTATCTATCTATCTATCTATCTATCTATCTATCTATCTATCTATCTATCTATCTATCTGTCTGTCTATCTATCTGTCTGTCTATCTATCTGTCTGTCTATCTATCTATCTATCTATCTATCTATCTATCTATCTATCTATTTATCTATCTATCTATCTATCTATCTATCTATCTATCTATCTATCTATCTATCTATCTATCTATCTATCTATCTATCTATCTATCTGTCTGTCTATCTTCCTGTCTGTCTATCTATCTATCTATCTATCTATCTCTCTATCTATCTATCTATCTATCTATCTATCTACCTACCTACCTACCTATCTATCTATCTATCTATCTATCTATCTATCTATCTATCTATCTATCTATCTATCTATCTATCTATCTATCTATCTATCTATCTGTCTATATATCTGTCTGTCTATCTGTCTGTCTGTCTATCTATCTATCTATCTATCTATCTATCTATCTGTCTATCTATCTATCTATCTATCTATCTATCTATCTATCTATCTATCTATCTATCTATCTATCTATCTATCTATCTGACTGACTGCCTGTCTTTTTGTCTGACTGTCCAACGATTATTCTTGTGTCAATTTTGCCACGACTCTGTCAGGAAACCAGTATTTCTAATTGCCAATGCCGATATGATGTCAGACTGACACTATCTTACCAAAACACGGTAAGTATTTCCACATGCTGTAACATTGCTTCAGTCCGCTACCATAGACTCCCTACTGATGGATTGACGTATGAAATATTTCCTTTCTTTAACCATTCATGTGTAGTAACTTCCGCTGTAATTAATTTTGGTAACTTGGGGGTTATGTGCTCACTTTTTGAAAAAAAAAAAAGATGTACAGCCATGAAACTTTCGGAGATGAAAAGCAATGGAATAAGCTAGGTTTTTGCGTTTGTTCTGAAAAATAATTAGACAGAAAAAAGAACCGCTGTGAGGCTGTAGATTTCCTTAGTAACTTTGTAAGGATCCGATTCTATACTAAGCACCGCCGATCCATAAATAGCTGTGTGGTTTCGTCACAATGGATAGAGATTTATACCTGTAAAAAAAAAAATGTTTTATAGGAAAATATATGAAACAAACTTATCCAGAAACGTTATTGCTTCTTTTAAAGAAATGTTCAAACGAAATCTTTAAAAATAATCCAAATACTGTACTTCCATTGCAGAAAATGATAACAACATCACATTTTTCAAATATACATTTTTTTTAAAAAAACAGAAGCCGGCGCAAAGTTCGTAACATTCCTCTCAGATCGGAGTTTACCAGTTCCTGGAAAGGATAATCATGCTAACCCAAACGGGAAAGTTCGAAAGATGGGATATGAGATTATAACTTTTCAATTGGACATCTCGGAACGATTTGAATGCCGCAGCTGGATTTTGGCTATTTGAGAGTGCTCGCGTTAACAAAATAATGTTCAACGTGTTGGTATAATCGCGACGGAGTAGGTGCTCGGTCAAGCAGGTTAAAAATATTGAACCCTCTGTTAATATACAGCCATTGCAATTATTAATGCCTAGTGTCCCATAAATACAGCGATTGACCAGGATGCCCGAGGCCCCAGGTTTGAATCCAGTCAGGGACGAGGGCTAACCGAATTAATTTCTCCAGAGATTTTTCAAAGCGCTCATGTGTAAGCTGACAGCAGAGTCCCCAAGTCTCCACTGTGATGGAATATGAAGGATCGTAAGACTTCAACAAAGTAAAGAGAATTTACAGCAGACTTGTCAAACGTGGTTGTAAACATAAGCTAGATGCTTGTACACAATGCTAGTGTGAATGTAGCGTCTGAAAAGGGGAGAAATGTTATTAAGTGAACGGGGTTTAGTTCTCTGATGTCAAACACTTTTGCAATGCAACAATTGTCATTGCATTCCAGTTGTCCTAGTTCTCGTGCTGGAGACATTTGAAAATGGAGGTCAATCTCCCGCTCTCTCGCGCTTCTCTACCTCACACACACGTTCACACACACGTACACACACACACACACACACAGATCTTCATACATATATACGCACACACGCTCGGGGGCGAGCACACACACACACACACGAATACACTAAGTCTTGTATGTATAGTTTTGGTATTATAATTTTATTGTGCACCAATATTTGGCAATGGTAACAAAACACTGGTGATGTAAAAAGTTTTTTGGCACAGTAGGATGTGTCAGAACAGAAAACTGTCGCCCTAAACTGCCATTGGATCTACTGACAAGCAATCAAAAAAATGTACAGTTTAATACCTGTTAACCTAGGATGCGTCTTCCAGAGAACAACAAAAAATGGCTTTCATCAGATGGTGGACATCCAAGTGACCACTGCTGAGTAAGATATGAAACATTTGTATACTGTCTAGACGGCGTAACACAAAGACCGGTTGTCTATGCTTTGTGAGATTTACAAAATAGTTCAGAATCGTTGTAAACAACCTATGGCTCTTGTTACAGTCGTTCTGATTATTATTCCGTAAATCATTCCTTTTTTGTTGCTTATGAAATGTATTTTCACTTAAACGGGGTATGGTTTAAACCTTTGAATACTGACGCCGTGAAAGCTAGATTTTCCCAAGTCCAATTTATGTTAAGATTCACGCATTTCAGTTATGTTCAATGGTGAATATGAATCTTAATCAGGCTATTGATCTATATTTAAAAGCTGGTAATGGAGGAACAAAACCTGTAATTGATGCAGCAGTAAAGAGTTAGCAGAAATGTTGTTTCAGTACTGAATGGGTTGACGCCCGGTGATTCGCTTTGTTGGATTTAAAAAAATATTTTCGACAAAAGTTGTTTTGGTTTGCCTATTTTATTGGCGAAAAACGGTGCAGTAGCAATTTCTTGTCCCAGACTCTTCTTCCGTTGGTTGTCTCTCGTGTACCGCTTTAATAAATTGAACTCCATGGAAATGTAGCAGTTTCATCAAAGCTAGATTTTCTGTGAAACACGAAAATTATTCTAGAAACTTCTTAGTGCTACCAAAGTAACTTCTCTCTAAAACATTGTAACTGCTCCTGTCCACGGCATCCGCTATTTTTACGGACAATGACGTAAAACACTCTTTGACTCTGTGTACTTTTGTCCAGTTTCCGCTCCTCACCGCGATAGAGGAAAAGAGTGTTTTACTTTTTCACACGTCATTGTCAGTAAAAATAGCGAAGCGGAGCGGATGCTGTGGACAAGAGCAGTTATGCCATTGAAATTTCGTAGTGCTAGCAAAGTTATCTTCTCTCTAAAACAGTATCATGTTTTCATAGTGCTACCAAAGTTTCTTCTCTCGTTCTCTGTGAAACATTATAATGCCATCCGAGTAAATCTGTTGACTTAACGACACACTGCGCTGCAGGTACGACCTGAAACATCGGCTATTTCAACCGCACGCGCCAGTCAGACATAAGCTGACAGTGAGGAGAGATCACGTGACTGACCAGTGAGTGGAAGCTGGTCATTAGAGAGTCCATCACGCAAGGACAATGCCAGCTCCAGGCTCCGACCTGCTATTACCACTTGTCAGTTGGTTTATTTGGACAGTGAGATACTGGTGCCCCTACTGAGCGATAGCTCGATATGCATGGCATCGCTTGGGCACTGACATGACCAGCCTGACGTCATCATTGGCTTTGTATGACGTGAGTGGCCATGCTGGGCAAGAATGGGCAGCAGGGGGAGATAATTCAGGATAAACAAGGCAGAGAACCCGTGTTAATGGGCCGGTTTATTTGTTCTTGTCTTCTATGATGATGCAGTTGTTGATGTTGTTGGTGGTGAATGTTGTCTATAAATGATAGGCCTGACTGCTGCTGTGTTTGTGTGTGGATACTACATCTGTCGTCATTGCCGTAGTTGCTACTGTCATTCTTATCATCATACGTACCCTTAACCCTGTCAAGCTTGGTATAAAGACACTCTCTTTCTCTTGCTTGAAAATGATTGGTTAAAATAGTGAATCACTAATTACAACACCAAAATGCATCCCTGAATAACTCACAGACAATGTTCCCTCCAACTTTTAATAATCCGTGTGCTAAAAATCTTATGTTGGGCATTTTTTTTTTTCTTGAGTCAAAAAGTTTGCGTGCACAAGAATGCTTGTTTAAATTTAAAACTGAAATTGGTGCCAGATAATTTTGGCACAGCCCTACTGTTGAAAAAAAAACAACTGCATTGGCGTGTTTTAATATATACAAATATTATTGCATTCCACCTGGTAACGTATTTAGTTTAGATTTTATTCTATACTTTGAACTGCTACATTATTAATTTGCCGTAACTAACCTTCCGTGCACACATTAATACGCTTTTTTTCGTAGAAGGAACACTACTCACAGAGTATTCATTCATTCATTCATTCATTCATTCATTCATTCATTCATTCATTCAGTCATTCATTCATTCATTCATTCATCTATCCATCCATCCATCCATCCATCGATTCCCCTTGAACGAACATTTTCAAATTAATGTATCCAATTATGAAAACAGTGAAGCAAGTTTTGATTCATTCCCCAAATTTAAATGCTTACAAATTCCATAATCTAACCTAACTCATTCTATTATTTGGCCGATCCACTTTCCAGCAGTTTGTTCGAATATCCCTCGTCCATCCATTTCTCCGTCAAAATGCCTGAGAACCAGAGAATAGAGAATAGAGAATCCCCCTGGTATCCATTCTGGCGCCATATGTTCCCTGGTTCTGGTCACACAGAAAGTAAATGGACCTTACACTACGGCATTTGCTCAACCACCACGGACATCCGTCCCCACCACAATAAACTACCACAGCACCTCCCCTGACAGGGCAATCTGAAGTAAATCCAGCGGAAACGCTCAATTTGGGAAAATTGTCTGCTTTTGTGTAGCGAAACAGTTTTATACAGATTCATAATTTGACATTATGCGGGAAATTACGTACGATCACTGTTTAAAAACGAAGACATTCAATTTTCTTAGCTCGGAAATAAGAGAGAGCTGTTTCCCTGGTCACCCAACCACTGCTTTTGAATAACAATAGGAAGGAAAAATCGAATAAAATTGTGGTCATCTTCTCATTTCAACATTTCTCAAATTTCTGGTCCGTTTCTTGCCTGGGGACATTTTCATGCACGATTAAAAACTGTGGCCATTTTGAATATTGAAGGAATTCTCGCGGGGACGTTAAAATGCGAGACGAGTTTTCCGCTCACTTGCACGCACTGAGGAAATTTTATTAATCATCTTGATGATGATAGGTGGAGGCGGCAGGAGCGCCATGGGGGCGGTGGGGGGGGGGGCTCTATGAAATACAGAGATTTAAAAGAAAAAGACAAGAAAAGAAGCATTTGTGTGTGTCCCAAGAAGGAATATGAGAGAGAGACAGACAGACAGACAGAGACATACATAATGAACGACAGATAGAAATAAAAAAGATAGAGTAGAGAGAAAGAGACGGGGTAGAGAGAGACTGAAAGCCTGGAGAATTGGGAAATTTAAAAATGAATGAGAAAAGTGGAAAGGATAAGGCGGGGTGGGGTGGGTGCAAAATCTGTGGATGAAACATGAAAGAGGAGTGTGTGTATGTGCGGAATTATGTGGATGAAACATGAAAGAGGAGTGTGTGTATGTGCGGAATTATGTGGATGAAACATGAAAGAGGAGTGTGTGTATGTGCGGAATTATGTGGATGAAACATGAAAGAGGAGTGTGTGTATGTGCGGAATTATGTGGATGAAACATGAAAGAGGAGTGTGTGTATGTGCGGAATTATGTGGATGAAACATGAAAGAGGAGTGTGTGTATGTGCGGAATTATGAATTGAAAATAAGCCCAGATCCGTTTAAATACTAAATGTAGATCGGGAGAATATAAACAAAGTTTGTAGACAACTTTTTACTTTTCAATTATATTAGATGGAGTGATTAGTAATTTGCATTATGGTATTACTCAAACAAAACAGTCCTCTATCATAAAACAGTAGGCTATCATTCACAGTAACAGTGACAAAACCAACATCATTACGAAACAATCATACCAACAGCAGTAACAACGACTGTAATGAATACCATAGCAACCATCCATGAAAGCAGTGAAAAGGATAATGATGGTGACAATGAGAAGAACAGCAACGACACCAACAATGATAACCACAACCACTATATCAAACCCATTAACACCGACAATAATAATAGGATTAATAATAATAATAACATTTATGTAGCCCTTCATCCCGTCAGACACAAGCTCTAAGCACTGTACAGTCATTTTTCAACTCATATTCAATGCACCAATTCAAAGAACATACTGTCTTAACATGGGACAACAGTCAGAAACAGCTGTGTTGCATTCCATCAGTTGAAAAAAAAAATGTCTTTTTAGGTGTTTCTTAAAATGATGGAGATAAATAACAGAAAATCAACTGTTACTGATCTATAAGAGAGAGAGAGTGAGAGAGAGAGAGAGGGAGAGACAGAGAGAGAGAGAGAGAGAGAGAGAGAAACTTCACATCAATGCTGCACACCTTTCCCTTCTCACCAGTAAGTAACAATGTAACTATTAAATTTCATAAATTCCAAACCATGGCTGTCTTGATGACGAAGTCACTAGAAATTTATCCACACGTCAAGAATGGTCAATGGTTTTATTTAATGTTAAAATTGTCTTCCATTCTGACACAGACTGCAGTAAAAATTTCCGATAAAATCCCCTGTGTGTTCATTCATCAAATTCTGTGCGCACACTGTCGCAACTTCCTTCCGCACTACTTACACCTCCCTCGGCCCATTTTAAAAATAAAAATGAAATCCCTATGATAAAAGGGGTGAGTTGGGGTGGGATAGCTCCTCTGTGCCTAGTGGCATGAGAGGCCATTTGGTAAGTTGGCCATAAGAACGAACTAGATACTCTACTTACTTTTGCTGCAAACCCTGAGATGAAATTCAGATCAAGCCGGACTTTCCAGGCTACTTTTCTGAATTCCAGGTCTCGCGACACACCTATGACTCATAACTGTATGTATTTCAATGACAGGACACGTCAGACAGACAGACAGACAGACAGACAGACAGACAGACAGACAGACAGACAGACAGACAGACAGACAGACAGACAGACAGACAGACAGACAGACAGACAGACAGACAGACAGACAGACAGACAGACAGACAGACAGACAGATAGATAGATAGATAGATAGATAGATAGATAGATAGATAGATAGATAGATAGATAGATAGATAGATAGATAGATAGATAGATAGATAGATAGATAGATAGATAGATAGATAGATAGATAGATAGATAGATAGATATTACAATCAGATGTAAACACAAGCAAACAAAAAGAGCTCCAATGTTAGTGACGGACCAACACAAACTTAAATGTCGTGTAAATTAGACATTGTGAGTCCTTTTGCAGTCATTGGCGGAATTAAATTTCTTGTTAGATCTTGTATCTCTGAACTACTGAGCTTGGTGTAGGTAAACTTTCATTCATTATTAATATGTAAACGGGAGTGGTAGGGAGGGTGGAATGAAAATACGAGAGAAGGGAAATGACGAAAGGAAGAAAGAAAATGCAAGTGTTTCTCTTCCTTTTTTTGTTTGTTTTTTCAACTACATTTCTCTTTTCATTTTTTATGAAACAACATTGAAATAACTGGGATAAATTGATTTCAATATCGTGTTAAGCCCCAGCGCCAACTATATTTCGCCACTCTCTCTCTCTCTCTCTCTTCTCTTTCTCTGTTTCTTTCTGTCTCTCTCTCTCTCTCTCTCTCTCTCTCTCCCTCCTTTTCTGTCTCTCTCTCTCTTGTTTTTCGTCTGTCTCTCTTTCTCTGTCTCTCTCTCTCCTCTTTCTCTCCTCTCTCTCTCTTTCTCTCTCTCTCTCTCTCTCTCTCTCTCCTCTCCCTCTCTCTCTCGGTCCTGACAACTCCTTTGCTCCCTCATGCCTCCCTCCTTTATGATTAGAATTAAATATTAAGCAAGCAATCTCTGGCTGACCCCCCCGGGCTAAATCGGGCGGGCCGGTATCTACCGCCCTCTCCTCCTCCCCATCAACAGCCAACAACCTTCCTCATTTGGCACAAGCTATTTCAGTGATTGGGATAGAAGGCAGACAGGGACGGAAATGAGGGGGGTGGTGGGGGGGGGGTGAAGGGGTAGGAACTTGCCAGAGTGTCTGTGAGAGAGAGGTGGGGAGAGGAGCCACCGAGGGGGGGGGGACCCCGAAGTTGATTTAGTTATGGATGTGACCTCATAATGACGATGCTACAGAGAGAATGAGAAAGGGAGGAAGGAGGGAGTTGGATGGATGAATGATGGGCGCAGAGTTTAGTAGACTTACACCAGTCTGTGGCAGCGTGTAGATGATATTGATGAGGAAGAGCAAGAAGAAAGAAGATGATGATGATTCGAACTGGCTAAAAAGGCAGGATGGCGTTGAGAGAGAAGAGGAAGTAAAATCAAAAAAAAAAAAAAAATTGTCAAGAGCAACAACACCAAATTGAATAACCACAATAATGTCAAAAATGGGGTGGGGTGGGGGTGGAGACCGGTAGGGGTGGAAAGCGGGAGGAATAGCGAGCGGACCACATAAGAAAAAGAGAAGGGTATGCAGAGGCGAAACAAAGGATTAATTGGTAGGATACCTGGATTTCACAAATGTTTCAGGGACACTCGAGCGGCCAAAAAATCATTCTTACCCTTTTACATATTATATAGATGGTACATTCAGTGGCGAATCTACTTCGAAACTAGTGAAACTAATCCCGCAGAGGCCCTGAAATTGTTGTTAATGAGTGAATTTTTAATATTACCCTATTGTTTGCTAGTTGTGAAAGGGCCCTAGAACAGTTCAAGCTGTCCCAGAAATGCAGGTCTGCTACCACTGGGTGTATTTGTAAAGCCAAAAACAAAACAAAAAAGATGTGTTTTGCATTCTGTTCCTGACACTCTCCTGGGAAGTTGTGGTCAAGGCAGTCGATGATGAGTGGATGTAGTTGCTGGATATTGCTGGGAGAACATCTCTGTGCACTATTCTGTTTCGCTGATATCTCTGTTTTCTTCATTCCTGACACCCAACACATGCAAAAGTCTTCGGGGGATGCCAGCCATAGAACAAGGAAGTACATGTATTGGTGAAATTTGAGGATTCAATGATACTGTTATTGCTGGACGTTTGGGGACTTAACGCGTCTTGTGACTGTTTGAAACGTGCAGAGTCAGAGTGAGAGAGAGGGGCAGGGGGGGGGGGTTGAGAGAGAAGAGCGAGAGAAGGTGAGAGAAAAGGAGACAGAAAGACAGAAAGAAAGATAGAAAGACAGAAATGTATATGACAAAATCAAGCCAAACTTGAGCAATAAATAGCAAGAAAATTATGTAACGAATCCTGACAGGAAAGTAAATTTTTACTGAAAATGAAAGACGAGGCAAATTTTCGGTCACCAAAGACCTTCGCCAACCTGGAAAATCTCCTGGAACAGTAAAGTTGTCAAAAATTCTTGAAGAAATGAACATAACAAATTGGAAACTACTGGCACTCTCCATTTGCTGTGCCAAGAAATTCAATGTTCATGACATTGAGGATGTTGATTTATTTCACTATTTTGTTGATACTGTTCTTGTTGTTATTGTGGTTGGTGTTTTTAGACGTGAGGACGAAACAGCTGTCTGAAATTTGCTAATTTTGTGGTTATGGAAGTTTATCGCATAGTATAAGATTTAAGTGATTACTAGAATTTATGTCATCAGTGGTAGACCTAATACTCTTGCCACGGCTCAGTTGAAGACTGTATCATAATCTGGACACATCTATAGCATATCTCTTCTTGATTTTTATTGAGAAACTTATTGTAATTACTGTGGTGCTCGCCAAACGAAGGACATTTCTCTAACCCATACAAGCCAGGCATCATCTGGTCTGGTGATCAAAGCGCCACTTGTGTGCAAGCAGAAGGCAGAGGTCCAAATCCCACCAAGCACTAAAACGAAATTATTCCCGTTTCAATTTCCCATACCTTGACACTATGTCTCCTTAGAATGACAAGGTTATGTCTCCACCTTTTGGCTGAACTGAGTTACACACCACTTCTACAGGCCTTCTTCGTTGTGTGTCAAAGTATCAAACGATTCGGTGTGTATTTTGCAAAGTATTTCTAAAGACTCACACAAAAGTCGTTTCATCAAAAGCTAGGAACACATGAAACTTCAATCATCAATTTCTCAAAAGTTGATGGAAGGGAGTTAGAACCGTGTCATTCCAAGGAGACGACTGATTGACCAATGGCTCCTGTGAGCGTTAGCATTTCATGGTTTTCAGCCACTCACTGCCCTGAGAATTTGGTGGACACAAAGTGCTGATCTAAGGTGATGTATGTGTGAGTGGGTCAAGGAGGCTGATCAGCATCTCTGCCTGTCATAGATAAGAATTGATGTGGTCCAGTGGTTAAAGCATCTGTCTTTCACAGTATACCTGGGTTCGAATCTCGCCCAGTGAAATGTATCTCCCATATTGAAATATTCCTACGCCTACGATGAGTCTCGGACTTATCTGTCATGATGTTACTGAGATCATAAAATTTCAAACACTTATTTTTGTCATTCTAAAGTTTGTGGCATGTTCTGCTCGTATTGTAATTTTAGTATTAGTTTGTGAACAAAGACAGGTAAACTGGTGTGGACAAAATCAAAAGTGGCCCCATTCACATTTTCTGTTTTCTCGCTGTCTGTCTTTCTATCTCTCTGCATTTTCTCACTCCTGTATTTCTTTCTTTATTTCTTCCCTCATTCCTGTGTCAGTCAGTTGCTTTTCTCCATCATCATTTTCCTTTCTCCTCACTTCTTGCTCTCATATTTCCCAGCGTCAGCCTCTCCACATCATCTTTATCTGCCATTTCTGTTCCTCTCTCTAGACCATTCATTTCACAACAATGCTCACAAATATCAGAACTATAGAATGTCACCAGCACTGCACATGTCAAAGCTGCCCCCTGGACATCTACACTTTAGGCCATAAATTATGTAGATTCTAGTGACAAGTGGGACAACATTAGTCATAAATATATATTTCTAAACTCTTTTCATTCTTTCTATCCATTTTTTAAAATCTTCATTGCCCTTCCTCTTTCATTCATCTTTTCGCCTCTATTCTCTATTCCGTGATACTCTAAATCTGTTGTAAAAAAAAGGGGCATCTTGATTTTATCTCTAGAGAACTAGTGGTAGACTGTACAAAGGACAGGATGCACTCACAAAATGTTGACATTATTGTTCAGATCTCTAACTCACGCCCAACTCCTTGTTTTAGATCTTATCATTATCATCTTCATCATCATCATCTACCCGATCTTTTCTGAGGGGAGAAGCTGGGTACAAGGACAACTTTCGTTTGATGTTGACAGGCGTGTGTTCTAACCGCTCATGCTTACCGTCATAAAATAATTCCTTCATGACATTTATCTTTCCGTTGAAATGCCTTTTAGGCTTCTGTCTCTTTCGTTCCCCCCTCTTTCGCTCTATCTCCCGCAGTATGGAACCTTCCTTAAAGGAAGATTTTGACAACTGATATAAAGACATATATACAGCAAGACCCCAGAACGATTTGGTAGCATTATGAAAAAAGCCCAGCATTCTCCGCCCATCCAAGTCCCTGGTCGGCTAACACTATAACAGAAGTCAATTCAGTGTCTGACAGTCCCGGCCTTTGAAGGCAGACCGTTCCAGGCCGTCCCCGCCCCCTGGCTCAGTGAATGCTGCCTCTCATATCGCACCCGGCGAGTGACACTCGGCGCGAGGGGCTGACAAGGAAGAGAAGCATAGTTCACAGTGCCACTCAGCGCGTAATTCAGTGGGCGGCGACAACGATTTCCGGGAAAGGTCAGTCTCCGCCTTTTTGCCCAAATATGTCACAGTCAGTCAATAGCCCACAGTGCACGAGGCGGTAACGGGGACTGTTCCGTAACGTGAAATCCAACGGAAAGAGAGGGTGAGAGAAAGAGGAGGAAAAAAAATGAAAATATGACAGCCAAAATATTTGAATGGAAATGGTAGTGGATTACTGGCGAGCTAACTTGCTAACGAAGTTTAGGAGTAGATGCCAAGGGAAAGGGAGCGGTAGAAGGATCGCTCGAGGATAGCGAGAGACCTGAGCGCCGTCAACATCTTTCCTGTCGTGGAGAGCTGGCTTTTTTAGCCCCGGTGAGGAGAGAGAAACCGTTACGGTAGCCAAGCAAGACGTCTGCAGGCGATTAGGCAAGCAAAGCTTTGGTGTGTTCAAGCTTCAGCAACTTGTGCCCTGTAGCGGACACTAGTGACAAATTTTCACACTTGGAGGCCACCAGAACCACTAGATATTTCCACCGGTATCTGTTCATGATATAATTCCTCGGATGGTGCTCGTGGCCTAAGAAAAGGATTTCACCTGGAATCTGTACTGCTCGTTTAGAGCTCGTGTGAGTCGATTATCGATACGGCGTCTGATCGCCGTCAGTGGACCGTCACCATGATCTAAGTCAACCGTTCTTGGGTCCACTCATTTCATGCATCAGCTTGCCGTGCAAACACAGACTCACTATGTGTGTGCTCCGCTGGTTGGCTAGATAAGGGTGAGTAGTTAATGTCCTTACGGCATGAGCTGAAATAATGTCACAGATCTGATAATTATCCTGGTCCCTTGAAGGAGATAAACGCACAATACGAAAATAAACTCTACTCACCATTACGGATACCGGTGAAGTTTACGTCGCTCACACACACACACACACCGGCTGTGGAAGAAAGAGTGACCTAGATCGTACTAATTAAACATCAACTACATCATTGTTCGTGGTGTATTTTATACCGTAATTCAGTGTGTCTTATGGTGTTAATGAAATTGATAGTTAGGCAAAATCAGCCGGTGAAGTTAAGCATAATTTTTTTCAATTTCATTGAGTGACAAGAGACAATCGTCCGTGGCAACAACAGACCGTCAGTTTATTATTTCTGATCAACCTGCTCACAGTTGCACGGTCCAACACATTTACTGGCACTCTACAGTGCTTGGAATTTCTCCATCTTCAAATTCTTGGAATATTTTAACTGGGAATTGTCAGCTGAGCCCGCGCCGATATGTCTTTCCTAGCGCTGGAGACTCCACAGCCATGGCAGGTAAGACATTAATTACGCCATGTGTGTCACAAGTGTGTTGTCTGTTGTGTGTGTATTCATTTATTTATTTATTTATTTACTCACTTATTTACTTAGTAATTTACATATCTATTTATTTACTTATGTACTTATATTTTATATAATTATTTACTTATTTACTTATGTAGTAATTTATTTATTTATTTAATGTATGTCGACAACTTCACCATAAGGCGTTCTACAGGCAAATCCTTTGATCTTTTGACCCGGCTATATCCATCTATCTATCTATGTGTTGATCTATTCACGCGCATATTTTCTATCGATTGTTTAAACTAACAATACCCGCACTACACCACATTTATGGTCGAATCCAATTGTGTGTTCTTGTCTTACATGTTGCATGTTAAACCTTTCATTAGTTTTCTAATAGGTATCCCCAACACTTTCTGTTCTACAACCTTACTGTCTGTTGTATAAGAAGAGGTAGCTCAGCCCGGTAAAGGAAAAACCCCTTTACAATATTATTAAAAACAATTTAACCGACTGGCAATATCTTCCCATCAGCTGTGTATGACAAAGGACAGAGTCTATCAATATCTCACAGCGGCTGTAAATTCCTCTCGCGGCTGCGTGCAATAAATAACAACGCAAACCTTGAGATATTAGGCGAGGGAGCGGGGGGAGGAGCCAGAGAAAAGAGAAAAGAAGAAAAGAAAAAAAAAATGTTATTAAAAATGACAAGTGGCTTCTCGCCTGTAGCCTGGAAAATTGTCATTGTGTCCCTCTTTCTATCCTGGATGTTGTCCACTTTTTTCGCCCGTGTCTACGACTCGTTTTCTTCTCTCATCCTTCTCATGGCAAAACACTGAATTCGGAAAAAAAATACAAAAAAACGTCTGTTTTCACGTAAAGACAGACATTCAGACCATGTCTATAATTTCATGAATGCCCGTGACCTGCCCTTGTTTCTCTTTTTACAGTCGGGTATTCATAAGGACAATGAAATTCCATGTCAACAAACAAAAGACATGCAACCAAACACACATACAGACTCACAATGAAAACGAGAACCAATCAAGGCAAATTCTTGACAAAAAAGGTGATCCGATTTTCAAAATGTCAGGAAATGAGCGGCATCAGATTTAGCAGAGAATGACTTTCACCCGATAACTTATCCCTGTAACCTACTATTGTAGTCTGTGTGAATCCGGAGACATTATTGATGTGCACATTAGGGGTAATGACATAGAAATTGCACTATCTCTTTCCCCTTGCTTTATACGCAGATAATTACGTTACGCAGGTACGCGATGTTGTAGCTTCAGCAAACCAAATTATTGATTTTCATTACTTGTAGTTTTGGTTCTCCTTATTTTCTTAGCGTTTGGCCGTTTTCGATTGACCTACTGCGTTTATGATGAGCGTTTATGATGAGCGTTTATATGTTTACGAATTTGCTCGCGTGCATCAGAGTCGATGGGACGCGCAGGTATCTATCGTATCGCAACGCAAAATGGTGTCAAAAGAACGTGTCATTATTATAGGGTCCCGTGTGCGGATCAACAAATGTGTGTATATTATATCATTTTCTTTTATGACCTCGCGGGCGTGCAAGTGGTGTTTAAGTTTAATCTTTGCTCCAACAATTAGCTCCAAAGATGACTGTCATGTGCTTTTGATCCATGTGAATTTTTATCTATAAAAAAAAAACAACGTGTAATGATATGCAGCTGTCTTTGTAACCTTAACGCAACGGGTTACTACAATTTGCTAAGAAAGATTATGTTGAGAATGCACAGCAGCACATTCTGTACTCCGGTACTCAATTTTAAACAAAATAATTTTTAAATCATTAATGTTCTCTTTAAAAGTATCTATCTGAGCCAAACTGTTCATGTATCTGTATCAAAATTTTCCAAGGAGTTGGGAAAAGTTACATTAAAAAAATAATAATAATAAATAGGCCTAAATAAATAAAATTTAGTATCCAAATTATTTTTAGTCCGGAATACTTGGTTTTATAATGCCTTCCCTCTCCCTCCATCAAGAAAACTATATTAAGACATGTATTTTTTTTCTTTTAAACAAAGTAAAGATTAAGCAAAAAGACAAGCAACAACATCAAATAATTGTACTCGCCAATGCATGTCAGTACCAATCACTTGAGTCATAATGTTTATATTTATGATCAGCCTCGCATGACTGCACTAAATGACTTGGGATTTTGACTGAGAGACCCCCCTTCAAGCGACAAGACCTCGCTAAGAGTTCTTCAAATCTTTCTTCTCGGCCATGGATGACAGATTTTTTAAAAGCTTTGCTGGGTGGTTTGCCTTCACCGTTAACCCTCATAGGCTTGAAAAAGTTCACAGTCAAGCCGTAATATATTTTTTATTATTATGATTATTTTCCCCACTGATTCTACGCTATTAACTGTTGCATGCGGTGTACGTTGAGCGGCAGATAATCGCATATTTCCTTGTCTGATTTTGTTGCAAACTACCTGTTCTGCTGTCGAAAACGTGAGCAAAGGATGGTGTTAAATCTTCGATCTCGGCAAAATTGAAACTGCTGACATAATTCAGTTTCAAACCTCTTTTCTTTTTTGTTTTCTTCTGTTTTGAAGCTGTCATTCTGTGTCGGCGAATAACTTTTTCTGTCATTCTGTGTCGGCGAATAACTTTTTGTTTATTTTTTATGTAACCTGATATCACCGGGTTTATTACTGCCAAATGCGTCAAATTTGTAAATAATAATAATAATATTAATAATAATGATAAATATCTCGTAAAATTTCTCTCCTCCCAGTTCGCTGTATGCACGATTACGGCTTGTTATTCTATTGAGTGAAAGCGAATTTTAGGAAATTATCTGTTTTTATACTTATTGTTTACAAGTTTATTGTATGGCATGTTTCACATATTATAAAGAAAGAAACAGTGAAAGAAAGAAAGAAAGAAAGAAAGAAAGAAAGAAAGAAAGAAAGGCGGCCAATTTCAGTGGGCGAGGCAGTCACCCAATCATCAACCATCACTTCACTTATTCACCATGATTGTGGTAACTTGATGGTGAACATTCGGGGTGTAAATTAATGTGACACTAAGTGAAACCAGTGAACATACACATAGTTTTTACACATCTATTTGAATACTACCCATTCATTATCTATCTGTCTACCACCTACACCTGGGTCTATCTATCATTTTGATTAAGTGCAGATGTAACCACTTAAATTTCTTTTCACTTTTTCTGTGTATTTTTCCCTCCGATGTATAATAATAATAATAATGTGTTTTTCATTTTTCCGCCTTTTCTCATGCAATGAGTTATCATACAATTCACACATCTCTGAAAATAATAATAATAATAAAAGGCAGGTTTTGTTCGCAAGCATATGTCTACTTGTTTTCGGTATGTATAAGTTCATTTTGGGTGTTCTTGAGGACAGGTGTGTGTGTTTAGGTTTTATTTTAGGGGGTTCTCTGCCCTTGCCATTAATTACACCTTACGTTTCTTGTTTTTTATTGTTCTCATTCTTGTTTCTGCTGTTTTTGTGGAAGGGATTAATTTTTCAGAATTTTGCCCGGGCAGTCGGCCTTGTTCGGCCTGCTCTTCTCGATTTTCAACTGCCAAGGTATCTTTAACATGTGCAACATGCGCAACATGTATATGAGCCCTCCGAGTTTTTCGTCCTTATCCAAGAAGACTAGGTGCTCGATCCTACCTACCGTGGGATCAGTGACAGGAATATCCCCCCCCCCCAACCCACAAAAAAAAAACTTTCAAAAATTCCAACAGGCCTTCACCGATCTGGGATCGAACCCGGTATTTCGGCATAACAGGCGAACACCTTGCCTCTAAACCACAGTGTCCCCCAGGAGAGGGGGGGGGTCGGGAGGGAGGGGCGTCCACTGTAACTGTGCTTTAATCCTCCTTCTGTGGTGATTCTGGGTTTGGTTACCGCATTAATCCTGTGACAGGGTAATTGAAGATAAAACAAATGAATTTGCACTCCCAACTGAGCTGAAAGCCATTCCATCTATTCTTGTCCAACCCCCCAAATTGGTGCACAATACGATAGCATACCTCTGCAAATTTCCTTCCTAATGGATGTCAATTTGGTGCGGTCGGGAGATAATTCCCTCACATGCCTCGCATACTGATTACCTCCCGTGGCGTTAATGATTCTAAATACACTGAGTACATGCGATATGTAGCTATCCTGATTAACAAAAGCTATCTGAAGTTACTCTGTAAACAAAATGAATTACAATTACTCATTTTTAAAATCGAAATACTGCGTTTTGTCAGCCAAGGGACTTTGTATTCTTTGCAAGCCTGTGGAATAATCAGTTGTGTTGCAGCGGACAAATTGTCAGCTTTAGCAATGTGGCAAATAAAAACAAAGGTGATGAAATGACAACCAAATCAGAAATTGTAATGTGACAAGCGTAATACGAATATGCCATGGTGTCATACAGGGATCACTTTCATCCCAGGCAACCAAATCGTCCTTTTACGTGGATGAAACAAAAATAAAATGTAGCTGAATGAAGATAAAACTGAGGTTATCCGGGTGGGCAGTGCAAGGATTCTATACAACGTGATGAAATCCAAGATGAATGTCGGAAATAATCCCACCCCGTTTTCGAAATGTTCTAGAAATCTTGGTGCTCTGTTCGATAATGATTAATATTTATGACCAGTGAAGCCAATCATCATTCTGATTCGAAATGTATGTACAAAAACGCGCCAACTTATTTAAGTGATCTTTTGACTCCCTTGTATCATCACGACATCATTCTCAGATCATCTGATTCTGCAGACTCTAAAAAGTTTAAAATCCCTAAGATGTACCTTAAGACCATGGGTGGAAAATCTTTTTCTGATCAGGGGCCTCAGATTTGGAATTCTCTGCCTCTGTCTTAGAGAGAGACTGAACATTTTATGACTTTTAAACTGCAGCTGAAGAGTCATCTTTTTTTTTTACACTCGGAATGTCCATTTTTTGTTTTCCTGAGTATACCTGTGTATTGTGTGTGTGATTTACATGATATAAATGTTGTAAAGCGCTCAGATCCTGGCTGTTAATGGGATGAAGCGTTATTATAAATGCTGTGTATTATTGTTATTAATATTATTATTATACTGCCGTTCATTTGCACGATTTGATCACAGTAACTCGTTGCACTTCTTGCCTTTCCAGAAAAATTCAAAAATGCTATTCACAGGAGGCCTTTTGTAATTGTACTTGTTATTTCTTTTGATGGCAAATTTGAGGCCTGTTTCCGAAACCATGATCCATGTAGCCATGTGACCAACAGTGGTCGACTCACCAAAATTTATACTTACCCAAACCCATACCCTATCCTCACAACCTTCCAAACAAAACAAAAACAAAAAAAATCACACTGCAAAAACAAGCAACTTTAGTCTGACAGCCCCAAATGATCGCTCATAACAAGAACAAGAACAACTGCAACATCAAAAATTACAGCAATCCAATGTACATAATAGCCCGCATGTTTGTGAATACCAGAAATATATTATGTGTGTACTTCAGAACATAGATTTAAATGTGAAATAATTTCTTTTTCTCAAGGATCTTTCTGTTGTTGTTCTTTCTCTGTCGACTCGGGTATTGGTCGGCGATGTTTGCGAATTAAAGGAGAAACTATATTTTATATAATTATTTTGTTTTCCCCGCGGCCTTGGAACAGAATGACAGTTTTCGTTGTTACTGGTTTTTTGTTGTTTTTTAATTTTGTCTTTGGTCTTTTTTTCCCAGGATACCTGAGCAGATGTAGCTGATGTTCCTATAGTTTTGTTTTCCTTGCATTACTCCATTTGTCCTTCTGATGCATTTTCCTTACAAGTTTAGAATTATGCTACATGCGTTCATTACTGATCGCGCTCAGGTGTCGCTAACAACACTTGCAACTCGGATCACGGCTCACAGCGTTCTCAGTACATTCAAATCTGGGCCTATCACCTGGTGATTTCCCCGATGTTGCTATCTAAATCTCTCATTGTTGACGTTTAGTGGAAAGTTGATCTGTACACATGTCACACAAGCCACGAAACCTTTTAAGTGATTGTGGAAAAACAGCAAAATTTCAACCACTTTTCTCCACTTCTTTACGTCGCCAGGATCTTTCATCTTTTCCCCACCCTATTTTCATTTATTCCCATTGCTGTTTAATAACGTCTCTAGTTTGTGGTCCATTTTCTATTTCTATCTTACCATCCTTTTCTGTCTGTGTCAATCAGCCTGTATTTGGGTTGGGAGTCAATCTATTTCATTAATCCAAGCATTTGGCGGGGGTTTATGAATTCTTTCTTTTATTTTGTAACTGCACATTTTTTTTCATTCATTATTACTTTTTTTTTCTTCTTTTTTTTTTTTCTCTATATCGGTAGATCTAGAGACACGGGTTTATGTTCATTTTTATTTATTTATTCATTGTTTTATTTTTTTAGACTGCTTATTGCAGCTACATCTAAGACAATGATTATAATTTACAGTTATTTAAATGTGCAACCGTGGAAACTGGTGAGGGAAAAGAAGCCACGTACACAAGATAAAAGGAAAAGTGTTAAATAAAATAGAAAATAAAGACATTTTTAATTTTTTTGAAAATCACTAAAGTCACAAACCGTCCAGGTTTCCCCAGTAGTACTTTCTTCTCTCAAAGTTGTAGCGAAAAGCGCATATTTTTTTTTAATGACTTCATAAGGAAAGTCAATAAAAACTATGACTGTCCGTGTGGCCAATTTCTTAGCCTGTGTTGTAGAGGCGGTTAATATGTCTTGTGTTTTTTTCCAGAAATATGTTTGGCCCATATATGTACTTCGCCTTTACTGAGTCAAAAATTAGCTAAACATAATTGCCTTTGTGCCAAACAATCATGTAAATCTTTTTTTCAGAAACCTTAAAAAAAAAAAAAAAACATTCGCATTTGTCAGAACGGTGGTTTCAAGTTAAAGTTCCATACATTTTTTTCGACTTCATTGTTTTTTCCTATCATGAGGTCCAAAATTTGAGGAAAAAAAATAATATGTATTGTATTGAATCTCATGAGAGTTTTGAAATTTTACTGAAATTTTTGTTTGTTCTGACAGAAAAATGGGCTTCAAACTGTCACCTGATTTTGTCTTTTAGATACTATAATAATTGATGGCAGTGACAATTTACCTGTCCAGACAGTTTCAGCTATACACTGATTCCTTAGACATTTTAAGACATTTCCCTTCCCACATGTAAGTTATCATTAATTTATTTGCCTGTATTCTTCACTTTTTTTTTTAACTTGACCAACAACACGTGATCTTCAGAGAAAGAGAACCACTGGTTAAGAAAAAACGTTTCGGCCGTCTGTTTCCTTACAAAATATAAAATACAGAATAAATTTAATTTATTGCCAGAGCGTTATTCGCAAAAATCAAATTGTTGCTAGATCTACAGCTGCACGGACTCCGGGCATCAACACTATCAATTCCCACAGCTACCAGACCCACATACAAAGCCTTTAGATTTGGCACCCCTAGTTTGTGTTTGCTGTATCTCCATTTTCTGAGAAACTGGAGATCAGTAAGTTAGTCTCAAGAAGACGTATAACAAATGCACACTTTGACACTTGTTTAAAATGTGTCACTTACCAAGCTGTTTCACGGTACCAATTTATTCTAACTTCTTATCATAATACTACAGCCGCAAAATGGTTGACGTTGAATTTCTCAGCTGTGCAAAAAGTGGAGTTGGAACAAACGAGAACTAAAGTCGCGAATTCTATCGCTACCCGGACTCCAACTACGCTCACAAGGTTCTGGGAGATCCAACAACTTCAGAAGTCGGACATTTGTTCCTGGAGGCGATGTTGTAATATTTCTCATGATGAGTGCTCAGTGCAGCAATGGGGTCAATAATGCCATGGTCAGTAACGTGAGAAAGTCAAAACCTTTACTTGATGACAGCCGATTTTATTTGTATCAAATGTCAACACTGTCTGATATGGCAAAAACATTGAAAGGTTCTCACAGTGATGATGACAGTGGACCAATGGAGATTGAATGCTTTTAATTTTTTTTTCTTACACCTCTTTAAAAAAAATTAGAGAGGGAGAGAGACAGCCACAGAGAGAGAATCAGAGAAAGAAAGAGGGGGGGGGGGAGAGACTGAAAGGAGAGGGTGTGAGAGGGGGAGAGATTAAAGAGAGATAGAGAGAAAGTGAGCTACTGAAAGGACAAGGCGGGAGAGAGAGGAGAGAGAGAGAGGGGGGCGGACAGAGAGAGAGAGAGAGAGGGGGGGGGGGTAAATTATAAGACAAACAGAAAAGAAATTCAGGAAATCTCAGACAATGGACAATAGCGTGAGAAATCATTACCTGCGCCATTCTGTATTGTAGCACTAGGGAACCTACAGGGTTTGTTTTTTTTTCAGCTGTTCCTAAAGTGTTTTTCACTGTTGTGTTCCAAGGTTGTTGTCCTTGCCCTTGTTGGTTTCCACTGATTCCTTCGTTCTACCATTAACGTGAACTAAAAATATCTTGACAATTTTCAGGATTGTAGATTCAGCAGCTTCGGAATCCTGTGTTATATATTTTATTTATTGCTGATTTTTTTTTTCCCTTGCTGCTGAAACAAAAGCTTATCTAAAATGCCAGTGCTTAGAAATGAACCTTAGTGGGAAAACATGATTTTTTTTTTTTTTTAGAAAAAAATTAAATTCTGAAATGTTTCTTTAATGTTCATATTTACAATCTAGATCTACACTGAACACAGAAATGTGAAGCTGAGATTCTTGGTGTTGAACATTTGCTAAATGTAAAGATGAAATCAAACGGTTTAATCAAAAGCAGCAACTAACAACAAATACATAACGGGAAAAAAGAAAATGGCCAGGTGGAACTAAGTATTGAAAAACAATGTCATCTGATGAGTTGAGGATGAACGACATTTCTTTATACTGCAGGACACAATGGAAATTGTGTTTATTTCTTAAATTATGGTCATTCTTTCTGCTAGTGTAATTGTTAGTGAAGGTGCTGTTTTTAGATTTTTCTACTGACTAAAGGACTGCAGATTTTGACTAACTGACGTTTAGATTCTGTGAGAACGAGTGAAACATGGTTTATCTGAAAACAAAATATTTAGACAAACTCTGATTTTGTACAAGCGTACTATGTTCAACTCAGTTTGACAGACACTTTGTCTGCAAATACCAGATATTCTCAATTTTTTAATCTAAAATTAGGACGACATTAAAAAAAGGGCGAAAAAAATGCTAACGAAATTGCGATACTTTGCAGCGAAGATTCCCAATATAATTTCTTTTGCCATTTAATGAAATGTTTGTGTATGTGTTTGTACAGTTTGTGTAGATATGTATATGTATAAATGTTAAGCTTACATCTAGAATTTAATTCATTAAATATTAACTTCATACAGACTGAAATTTGAAAACCCTCCACGTTTTCTCTTCTCACCCCCTCCCTGCTTCCTGAGGAAATGAAGGGATTGGTCTTTGGTGAGATCGTCCACGTCAGTAAATGAGATTTTCAATTACAGTTTTCAATATCTAGGGAAGAGTTCATAGTTTGTTTTTTTTTCTTTTCTGCAGTTTTATCTCATTTTCTGTCTCGCTGTCGTTGCGCCGTCTTCTTCTTCTTCTACCACTACATTTCTGTCTCTTGGTGTCGCCATCTCTGTCACAATTTCATTAGTTTTTCTTTGCCTCTTTTCCTTTTCACGCCATTGCAAATTCTGTCATTCCTTGTCCATATCCCGATCCTTTGCCATTCCCACTTGAGTGGAACATTTCAGACTGTTGTCGTGCAGTACCATAATATTGGCGATATTATCTGGCTATATTTTGAAGTGTTGGATATCGTGTTTTTTTGTTGCCGTTGTCGGTTTTTTGGTTTTTTTACGTCTTTCTTTTTGTTTCCCTACACAATGTCGAATACATCTGAACAAATTATATCATCAAATCTCATTTTATTCCGGCATTTGTATTATCCAAATAACACATTTCAGCAACACACATGCTGTGTAGCGGTTTTAGTATATGCATTATTATAATATCATGTTGTGTTCTACACCACGTCTAATGCACTACATCTGGAAATCTCCCTGAACCAAAATTTTATACCCCCACACATTTCATAAACCAGGAGACACATTTTAGTAACAAGCAAACTTTCTACCAAATGGGGAAAAAAAAGTAGGCTAGACATTAAAAGAGACACCGGGCATCACTCGTGATAAACCTGAGTTCACCCTCCCTCTCTCTCTCTCACTCTTTCTCTCTCTCTCCCCCTCTCTCTCTCTTTCTCTCTCTCTCTCCCTTTCTGTCTGTCTCTCTGTCTGTCTGTCGGTCTCTCTCTCCCTCTTTCTCTTTCTCTCCCCAAGCAATGTCCACGATTTAGCCTATCGGGGTGATGATGATTTCCCCGATTCAAACTGAGGAAATTGTGAAAATATCCAAATCTAGCAGGTCCCTGTCTCCCCACATAAACAATGCACCTAAACCGGCAAACTAGCTGATAATTATCTGTCTGTGTACATTATAAACTATGCAACAAATACTAGAGGTAATGTACATAAAATGGCATAGTGTACGACAAAAAGGATATTCAGTGAAGATAAAATCGCGTACGATCATTGAATACACACCAAATGAGAAATAAATGATAGACTGTTTTAAAGAAAGAAAACTTGTACAATACATACCTCTAAAAATAGTATAATATTACATTTAATTTACCTGTCTACCGATTTTCATGTTTCTTTCAGTGAGCAGTTTCGAAGCCTTTTCGCTAAACACATTTTTATGGACCTAGCTCCATAATACTAATTATGTTTTATTATAATATTCATTATGTTCCCATATTTTGAGAGGATTCAATTCCGTCCGGTTAATTAACGTGCCGGCATGTGGTTCAGAGGTTAGTGGTCTTGACCCCGGGGTGTGTGAGGTCTCAAGTTCGAATTCTGCTCGGGGTGGGGGGACCAAATTCATTTCACGCCGTGTTTTAAAGCGGTTTGATGGAGGTGTAAGCTTTGTCTCTGACCTTGCTTGGCTGTGCTGAAATGGGCTGTATTCCGCTCCTTAAGAACAACAACAAAAAAGAAGATAACAATAATAATAATAATAATAATAATAAAAATAGTAATAATAATAATAATGATAATAGAAGTAATAATGACATGAAGAAGGAGAAGGAATATATAAAAATCAGCCATAGCAAATAAATCTACAATATCCATGTCATATCAAATTTATTTCTTTTATGTATTTTTTGACGAAACTTTTTGATCTATTATTACTATATTCACAATTTTGTCTCTGATCTATTAATTATAAATATTTCAGTTCTTGTCCATTAGCCATGTAACACTTTACCTAGTTATCTCTTTGTTATTTTATCTGTCATTTACGCTTGCATTCTCATTATTATTCCTTCGTTTTTTTCCAATTTGAAGCGAGAGAAAATGAAAACAACAGACGTTCAGTTTAATTATTTCGTAGTTTTCTGTTCACGTTCATTTCCACCCGCCCCTCCTTCTCTTTGATTCGCTCTCAGTTTGTGTGTGGGTGAATGTGTGCCTCTGTGTTGTGTGTGTGTATATTTATCACTGCATATGTGTGCGTGTGTGTGTGCAGCTGTGCATGTGGGTGCTCCCGTCGCGGGCGCGTGCCCTGCTAATTGTCAGCTTTGCTAGAGGATCCAACCGGCGTACTCACTGCAGTGTAACGTAACTCGTACTAATTAGTGATATTCATTACACCGTCCTGGAAAACGTACGCGGAAAATGAAATAAATGTCCTATCAGGGCTCAGGTAATACTTTCTTACAATAATAAATAATAAAATAGATCTAAGGCAGTTGGAAAAAAAGTGTTAACGTATTAAATATTGGCACAAAATTCCTGATAACTGTACGAAACAAAACAAAACAAAAAAATCAACAAATGAATAAAAAAAACGGGGAAATAAATTAATATGCAAACAAGTAAATAAACACATTTCAATAGGTAAACAAACAAATGAATAATTAAATAAATCAATAATAGATTGAATGAAACATAGTATATTTATTAATTTTATGTTGCCACGAAGCACATCAAATTTGTTGGTTATTTAACTAAATATTTTAAGTTATTAGTTTGAAATGTTAAAAGTTGTAACTTCTTCCAGTGCATGTCAGTCTCTCTCTGAATCATTTTCTGTGTTCATGATTCGTCTCCATGCAACATTAGTATCCACATTAGGTAACAAAACTGGACTAAGGTCGTCTTTAATTCTGGCCTGCAACAAATTTTTGTATACTTAAAAATCTCAAGACGTTTGGTCGTAATATTAAGCAACTTGAAAAAGAGCTTTTTTTATATATAATTTTTTGCTTTTAGATAATAATAGTAATAAAACATGCATGCATGAGGAAAGCAGAAAAAGAAAAAATAGGGGGGAACAGGGAAGGAATTCGCCACAGCTGACTGCACCGTGAAATGTTTTGTTCCTCATTAATTGAGATTCGAATACTGTAACTATTTGTTCTCCTTACATCTAAATCAAGCTTAACAATTTATTGATTACTTTCGACTCTGTATATAACCTCGACATTTTGTTTGCATAGGGAGAAAATGAATAGTATACTTTCTGGACCCTGCCTATCATCCCCTGAAGGCGACCAGGCAACATCTGTGAAATAAATGCCCAGATCTATAAAGACATGATTGTGTAGTTTCAAATCAATGTGGCAGTAGAAAATCTGTCGCAAGCCAAAATGCATTCCGTCATCGACCGTTCACTTTACTGAAAGTATTTTTTGTGACGTGGTCAGAGATAGTTGAAGCTTAATAATGGCAAGGTGAAAAAGGAGGGGGGGGGGGTACGAAAGCAGTTTATTCCCCACTTCCTCCCCGTACAACTTTCAAATATCGTTTGTTTCACTCTCAATTCAAATTTGTGGAAATCCCGTTTAAATAAGGACCAGAGTGATAGCTATTTGTAGTAGCAGATTTGTCACCGTCTTTTATGTCAGCTCATAATTATGTTATCGGGGGTACTTGTTTGTTTTGTTTACAATAGATTCTAATATAGCTTTCTGGATAATCTCCATGACAAGTCCAGAGTTCAGGGTTTTCTGTCACCATTCAAGGCCTTACTGTTAAAACTTTGTGCAGTTTGGCTGGTTTCTGTTATAACCATAAAAATGTTTATGCACATTTGGTATTATGAAACAACAACAACAAACTAAACAACATTACAACAACTAGTAAAGATATTAAAATGCGCAGTGAAAGACTCTAGGCTGATTCCTTACGTCTTCGTACGTTACGACTGATCTGTGGCGTAGCTTTTAGTGTTTGGTTGGTATGCAAATTGTGATAGAATCTCTGTGCCTACAATGAATTTGTCACAGTCCATAAAGAGACGTAAACGTCCAGTTAATATCCTCACAGAGCCCATTCTTGACCTGACAAAAGCTGAGATTCCTGTAGGCAGGTCACATTGCTGTCTGAACTGCCTTCTGGTCATTGTTGCCTGGAGAATGGAGTTGCTGGCTTAGCAACAATGCCCACAATAGAGCTGTGAGAAAGTTGCGGTCAGTCGAGGCCAATGTCTGGCTCTGTCGACACCGGACACCCAGTTCCTGCCTGTTGGTGACCTCTCTGGTACAGCTGGTGGGTGATAGTCTGGCCTTCTGGTTGAATGGAGGAAAATAAGCGGAGTAGGAGGCTCAGAGAGGACACAGCTACAGATTTAGTCCAGTTCATTTTTTTTTTTTTTTTTATAGAACGCATCATTTCCATCTTGACTTTAGTAAGCCCGGCATACGCTTCGTTACTGAGGTCTGAGAGCTAAATGTGGGAGTGTTTAATTTATAGTGAAATCAGTAAAATGGCCAATCTCTATATAAATAATTAGAAATAATTATCGTCTCATACACGGAAACAGCCAGAGTTTATACGGAAATACTATCTAGAAAATAGAATACGCTTGGTAAACGGTCAGAGCTGTTGAGTGTTAAACTTTAATGTTATTTGTTCACCGTACATAGTATTATAAACTATCATTGTCATCCGATGACGCAACTATAATAATTATGTAGGATGACCAAAAAAAAAAAAAAAATGACATCAGCAACACTCATGAATCATTGTAGAATATATCAACATCTCTGCTGTCTGATTGGTCAAATCCACAAGATATTTATACAGTTGACACAGACAGAGTTTCCCTACAATTTGAACCTATAAAACAGTTTTTCCAAACTTTGCAGCTTAACAAGGTCAGGCTAGGACAACAGTGCCAGGCTTCTCCAGTGCCGCCTTTCATAATATAATCATGAATTTGAACATTTGTTGTTATTGTTTATGCCATACTTCTTGGTACGGTGGTCGAGAATCATACATTCATTTGGGACTTGACATACCTTGTACTGAAATTTATGACACTTTGCGGTTTATACTTTTTATAACACGTGAATTTTTCCAAACATTGTTTTTCTAGCATTGGAGATTAAAAAAAAAATCTCATGCAATTCAAACCCCTACTCTCTTATCACAAACAATGGTCAAGTGCCAGATCCACCCCTGAATGCTGTGTTTACTGCTGTGATAGTAAATACAAGATATAGAAAGATTAAAATTCTCAGACAAGAAAGAATGGGGGCTGGTGTTACAAGTTTGCTTTATTGTTACATAGTTACAAAACAAACTCCGTTACATAAAATTAATTGCTACTGTTATTTTTTGCTTTGTATGGAGAATTTCATGCATGTCAAGTGGCCCAAGTTTTGCTGTCAAACATTGTTTAAGCTTTGAGCCAGGACTATGTAATCTGCCTTGAATTCCCGACGTCTAGACGGAGCCAGTCTTTTCAGAATCCGGATTTCAGTCGGCCAGAGTCTATGGCTTTGACCACTGAGCATGTAGAACTATTGTAATGAAAGGCTAAGCTTTGACCTGAGCAAGACTTACATCTATGCCCGGCCCTCACCGCTGGTCAGAGCAGTAATACCAGACCTTAAGTAGCCACTTGGGGCCGATTTGAGGAGCCTTTCTAACCGACTTATACCTCTCCAGGTGTGAAAGACCAACAGTCTTCTCCCAACTGGTTCTGTTGGTTCCCACCCTTTGTTCTCAGCTCACGGTCTTGCATTGCTGCAATATGAATACACTTTTAGAGAAGCAGTCGGAAGTCCAGAGAGCCATATCGAGGGGTATTTGCCATTTTGCTGTATGTGACATTTTGTCGATTTTGAGGGGTTTTTTTTCATGAAAGTGTTTCACTCACTCCAAATTTCATTACGTATAAGTGTCGTTCCAGTTGGTTAAAAAATTTTCGAGATATGTGTTCGTGATATAATGCATTATGAGTTTTAGCCATTTTGCTCATCAAACTTCAATCCTCATTTTCTCGAAAAGACAAAAGTGCACATACAACAACATAGAAAATACCCGACGATATTAACTTAGCACTATAAACCAGGAAAACACTTTCTCTCAGATGCAGATACAACACTGTCCATCAGCGTCAACAGTAATACGGATGTTGTAAAAGTTGTAGGTCTAACTGTGAGTGATCTCTTGTGATGTATGAGGCAAATAGAAGATTGAGCAGTGAGTGTCTATGTGATAGGAAATTCTTGATCCACCAAGTGATGATATCTCCGTTTCCTGGTTAAAATGGACTTACTCTCCGTTTCGTTCACATGTTGTTGTTTTGTTTTTTTTGGGGGGGGGGGGGGGAGGAGGGGGCAAGAATCTTAACAGTTCTACCAAAGAGACTGATATACACTGACTTTTCTGTGATAAGGTCTTTATTTTAGGAGGTTTGCTGCCCTTGGTATTTACATCTCAATTTTCTCGATTCTGTTTTTCTTGTTCTTGTTTCTGTGTTTTTGTGGTACCGTAGAGATTAGTTTTGTAGAAATTTGCCCGGACAGCGGCCTTGTTCGGCCTGCTCTTCTCGTCTTTCAACTGCCAAGGAATCTTTAACGTGCGCAACGTGCACACGGGCCATCCGAGTTTTTCTTACTTATCCGCGAAGACCATGTGCTCGATCCTACCTATCATAGGGTCAGGGACAGGAAGTTTTTCCCCCGAAAAAAAAAATTCAACATGCCTGCATTGACTGGGGATCGACCCTCGTACCTTCAGCATGAGAGGCGAGCACCTTGCCTCTGGACCACTGGAGTACACTGAGTGTCCGTTCGGTTTGCCCTCTTTTAGTCACCACTATAACCGGCATCTTTACTGTCGTCATTACCACCACCACCTCCATCATCATCATCAGGGATGAAATCATTTTAAAAAACCCAGCTGTCATTATTATTGCACCACCATCAATAACAAAAACATAATGTAGTAGCCTTCAAACTGTCATCACCACCATCATCACCATCGTCATCATCCACCACCACCATCACCATCATCATGGCCACCATCACCATCATCACCACTACCATCACCATCATCACTGCCACCATCACCATCATCATCGCCACCATCACCATCATCATGACGGTCACCACCTTCACCGCCACCATCAATATCATCACGACCATCATCACCATCACCATCACCATCATCATCATCATCATCACTGCCGCCATCACCATCATCATCATCATCATCATCATCATCACCACCACCACCATCACCATCATCATCATCATCGTCATCACTGCCACCATCACCATCATCATCATCATCATCATCACTGCCGCCATCACCATCATCATGACCATCATCACCAGCATCATGAGCACCATCACCATCATCATCGTCACCATCGCAATCACCACTGACACCATCACCATCACCATAACCATCACCACCTTCACCGCCACCATCACCATCATCATGACTATCATCACCATCATCACCGCCACCATCACAATCACCATCACCATCATCATGACCACCATCACCACCATCACTGCCACCATCATCACCACCACCAATAATCCCAGTACCATCATACCAAATCAGCTTTACTCCAATCACCAACTTTAATTACTATCATCACCATCATCAGAATCCTTAATTTCCACCGACAATTTTACTGAGATTAAATATAACAACAAAAC
The DNA here is from genome assembly GCA_963931925.1 of Onchidella celtica. Classification (NCBI taxonomy): domain Eukaryota; kingdom Metazoa; phylum Mollusca; class Gastropoda; order Systellommatophora; family Onchidiidae; genus Onchidella; species Onchidella celtica. Next base: position 36,389,380 of record OZ007571.1, read on the forward strand.
ATGTGCTATCTCCAGTGAATTGAATTATATTTCTTCACCCCCCCCCCCTTACATTTCCACACATTTAACAGCCCCCTCCGCCTCCCCCCGTCTCACAATTCAATCACTGATTTTTTATAGACCTATCCAGACAGCTGACAAAGCACCTGATATTGAAAGAACACAATGGCTAATTCCTTAAACCAGACCCCAAAATCTGCTTTGTTGCAATGATTTTAGCGGCACATTTAGCGTGAAATCGCAAAATCAGCCCTCGGGGATCACATCACGTGCATCCTTGCTCGCCACAGGGAGAAAAAGAGATGCTTGTACCATGCCATCAGATTACCATTTTTCCAAATTTGGTGTCAAGTCTGAAGTTCATCACGGAGAGACAATAGGATTTCCAGCTCCACCAGAGCTATTTCCTCCAGTTTGCTTGATGCTACCATTTGTGAAGGAATACGGATTAGTCAGTGAGCTGCTTATGTTTTAAACCAATCTTATTTCTTGACTGTCGTCGCTTAGATACTGATGTAAAGCCCCCCCAAAAAATTGTTTTTGTTTTGTTTAAACAGCTCAGGCAAATTTCCCAATTGCTAAGAAAAGAAAAAAGAGTTACTTCCTGATTGTGGTTTCAGCATTTCAATAAAATTCAGTGTATCAATTTGGTGATCTATCAAGATGATGGCTGGAAGTCAAATGGCTGCACACAAAGGAAGTTCATAAACCAATGAAAATTTTCAGCAAGGAGAATCTATGAGGAAAATACAGTCTTATACAACGTAAAACTGAGACTGTAAAGGGACAAGGCAGGAAATTTGATGGCCTCAGGCCAGGGCAGTAATGCTGCGGTTAAAGCTGTTTTAGTTCGAATCCTGCGGGGGGAGGGGGAAATTTAACATAAATCCTGGGATTGCTTTTAAGGTACCCGTTCCCACTTACATTATCCTCCAATATTTACAGGTTTCAATATTGTTCTATCATATCACGCACTGACAAAGTCATGTGGGGAATAGCGCGCATGACCCGGGTGCTACAGATCCAAGGTTCGAATCCCAGTCGGAGCAAGGTCCAACCTAGCCAATTTACCTCAGTGTTTTCGCAAAACATTTACAACGGGAGTCTCAGGCTCTTATATATAGTCTCAGTATACTGACACTCCCCCCCCCCCTCACCACCTCCCACATACACACACAATAACCAAAAATCTAGGGCTTTCTCTTGCTTTGATTACAATCTACAGAGGCAGAAATATCTAGGTTATTACCAATGCCTAGAATCAACAGGAGCCACAACATCTACATTCTCTAACCGAATAAAAGAAAAACAATTCTGTACGGTTTGTAAGAATGGCATTGGCTCTATTCTGTCCAGCGAAATAACCATATCACAGCTGCTTTACATGAGATTTTGCTCTCACCGGTTATAATATAAACTGTGATGCCAGGGCTGAAAAAAATTCTCATTTGCGCATGATTAGAATGTATTTCTGCCGAATCTGTACCAAATAAACTCTCACAGACATATTCCTTTTTCTATAGAACTTTTGATATTTCGAATCTGTGGGGTATTTTCTGTGCACATATTCAAAATAACGAAGAGAACACGGAATAATCAGTTTTTAAAAAACGGATTCTGGTTTATATCTGGAAACCTTAAGATAATTATTATTTTCATCATTTCTGGTGGTATTTTATGATTTATGTGTGTGTGTCTGTGTGTGTTTGTTTGTTTGCTTTTTTCCCGTTCTAAGGCTAAGCTGATAATTTACTGATTGGTTCTGATCTTTTGACACGGAGACATAGACAGACAGACATACAGACAGGCTGACAGACAGACAGACAGATAGGCAGACCGACAGTCAGACAGGCGAACGACGGACAGATGGATGGATGGATGGATGGATGGATGGATGGATGGATGGATGGATGATGGATGGATGGATGGATGGATGATGGATGGATGGATGGATGGATGGGAGGATGGATGAATGGATGGATGGATGGATGGATGGATGGATGGATGGATGGATGGATGGATGGATGGATGGATGGATGGGTGGATGGATGGGAGGATGGATGAATGGATGGATGGATAGACTTTTTTGTTTATTTGAAGTGTTATACTTAATCCAAGGAATAATTCTTTAAAAAGTGAGCATTGAACGAAAACTATGCTATGTACAATTCTACCAGTGAATTTGTCCGGTGACAAAGCAGACTTCATGCATCAGACACCCAGCAGACTTCCTGAATATAATTGCCATGGCCTGGCTTCAAACATCGCGTGACTAGACCAGTGTTTGCTTAACTCTGCACTTGACCGTTGGTCATCCGGTCACTGACCACGCCAGACCGAGCACATCATACGGTCCGGTTGTCCAGTTGTATATGGTCACAAATTGGCGGCTGCTACTCGAGTCCAGGGTCGGCAGACATTCTTGCTCTACACTCTCACACATAGAAACACAGAATCTCGACTCTATACCTGAGACTTCATTACTGGATGTTTCTGCTAGAAAACTAGACTAGGCTGGAGACGTACATATTTAGCGTTTACTCTACATATAGACGTCAGTAGATAGTGTCAATTTCTAAGGAAAGAAACTCACATATCAGTTTCTGTCTAGATGGAGTCATTTCCACGTTATTTTAATCTCATTTGCGCCATATATTTCTCACAGTCACTTTTTTGTGCTTTACAAGGACAGTTTATTGTTTCACTGTAATATACATTTTGTATTTAACAAATTTACCCCACTTCTGAATGGTATTCTCTTACATCTACCAGAAAGTTAAAAGTTGTATCCAATACTTCGCTGAAAGTACAACATAACAGTATCAGTTTTGATACCCACCCCCACACATACACACAAAGTAAGCGACAGATTTTCTGTTTTTGTTGGGTTTTTTTTTTAAAGATTTAAAGAGGAAAATCGCCAGTTTCAAAGGAGAACATGCAATTTCTTCAACTAACATCTAATTAACTAACTAACTAACTTACTAAATATTATAATAAATATTATAAATATTATAAATATTGTGGTTTTTATATATTCGTCAGTTTCTTACTACTGGTCGCATATGTGCTTCTCTGTTCCGTTCATTTTGATAGTTGTACATTTTTATTGATTTACCTTACTACATGTATATTTATTTCACATCATGCCCTGCACTAACTTACTAACTATCTAACTAACTAACTGAGTAAGCAACTTATCAATCAGCCAACCATAAAGCTCACAAATTACATAACCAACCAACCAACCACTCTCCCATTCCTAACCAACCAACGCAAGCGTACAAAAAACAAAACAAAAAAACACAAAGACGATCGTTTTGCTAACCTGTTGTTACGATTAGATCAAGACTCAGTCGGGTTAAGGAATCACGGAGTGTAATTTGTTTGCTAACCTGTTGTTACGATTAGATCAAGACTCAGTCGGGTTAAGGAATCACGGAGTGTAATTTGTTTGCTAACCTGTTGTTACGATTAGATCAAGACTCAGTCGGGTTAAGGAATCACGGAGTGTAATTTGTTTGCTAACCTGTTGTTACGATTAGATCAAGACTCAGTCGGGTTAAGGAATCACGGAGTGTAATTTGTTTGCTAACCTGTTGTTACGATTAGATCAAGACTCAGTCGGGTTAAGGAATCACGGAGTGTAATTTGTTTGCTAACCTGTTGTTACGATTAGATCAAGACTCAGTCGGGTTAAGGAATCACGGAGTGTAATTTGTTTGCTAACCTGTTGTTACGATTAGATCAAGACTCAGTCGGGTTAAGGAATCACGGAGTGTAATTTGTTTGCTAACCTGTTGTTACGATTAGATCAAGACTCAGTCGGGTTAAGGAATCACGGAGTGTAATTTGTTTGCTAACCTGTTGTTACGATTAGATCAAGACTCAGTCGGGTTAAGGAATCACGGAGTGTAATTTGTTTGCTGCGTGCACCACTGCAAAGATAAGGCTGAAGATGATGTTTGTCACCCACTTGAACTGTTTCTGAATAACCTTTCATTTACTGCACAAAATGATAGAAGTGAACTTGTATTAGCGACACCTCTATTATCTGTCGGAAATCTATATGGTTGATTTTGCCCTCCGGTTAAGTGGAAAGACTTTTCCATCGAATAGGTCATATGACAGACTTGTAGCCCGAAGGCAGAAATAACAGAAAGAAATTAAAAACCGAAGAAACTAAAAAGGAGTAATTCCATCACAAATTGCAAATGGCAAGAGAGAAGTACTATGTGACAACACCTACCCGACACGCTCCTATCGATTTCCTTCACCACAAAAAAGCGTAACTGTAAATAACATATATTGCTAAGCGCGTGACAAGCTTTTCTGGTATGAGAAAAAAAAAAAACGGCAAGAACAGCAGCGCAAAGCTCACTTCTAACCGTTAAAAAAAATCCATAAAACAGTTAAAATTCTGCTCACTTTTCTTTCAGAATTATTGAGGATCCAGTCCTCCCCCCCCCCCCCCCGCCTTTTTAAACCCACCTATTCCTCCCACATTTTTTTCCATGTTGCTGGTTCTATTTCAACCACAAGTTTGATACCTCAGCCTGCCAAGAACTCCTCTGGCAGATCTTCTGTAAGAGGTCAAGTAGGTTTGCTCCCTACCATTTCTGTCTGAAATTTCAGAGCCGGGAGGCGAAGCTATTGAACCGATATTATGTGGCGGTGCAGGAACAAAAACTGTGATAATGGGGTCTATATTTGAGCATTTTCCCACGTCGCTTAGCAATTTACCATAACGTAATAACAGTTGAATGGCGGGTAAATTGTTGTTATTATTGTTTTGACACCGCCGTGCACGTCAAATATTGGGAGTCCCCTGCCAGATTCAATTACCGATTGTATTGCGAAATGTGTAATACATGTCTTCATGGTTCTGTGGCGTATTCACATTGTACAACTTTATCGATTTCGAATAGACAAACTTGGGGGCATGATGTGAGGAGGTGAGCGTTGGGGGTGGGGGGCTCACGGACGGGAGGTGCTATGGGAGGGGGTGGGGAGGGGGAATTGACTGAAGGGGGGTTGGGGTGAGGAATTAAAAACATGATAAGGGCGGAGAAAGAGAAGTTTACAGAATATCAAAATGGCAATGGGAAACGGGGATGGGGAATGAAGATTGCCGTTTAAAGACAAATATTATTGCTTAATATTATTAAGGGATAAATTCTGATTTTCTCGTGTTTGTCTCGGTGGGAGATAAACTGGAAAGACAGGAATGGTTGCGTGTGTGTGTGAGAGAGAGAGAGAGAGAGAGAGAGAGAGAGAGAGAGAGAGAGAGAGAGAGAGAGAGAGAGAGAGAGAGAGAGAGAGGAGGGAGCTCCTGGAATGAAAGAAAATGAGGGATTTAAGGGGGGGGATAAAATGTTAAAAATGAAGGGAAAGGGTGAGAAAGAGAGTGGAAGGGAGGAGAGAAAGAGGGGAAAATTAAAGAGGATCGAACGAACGAAAGAGAGCAATACAGTGCGGTTAAAGAAAGAAAGAAGATTTTTATACATTGAAGATTGAGATTCATGCCAAGTTGAGGTGGGTGTCACTGTAGCTATATTTCTGATGAAAACAGCAATGCTACTTTTCTTGCAAGGACCATGCTTGAGATTGTCTCGCCTGGCGAAATCCAAGACCTGCCTAATATGTGGAGTCAACCCTTTTCTCTCTCTCTCTCTCTCTCTCACTCTCACTCTCCATTGTACACAGGATTTCTGAGAAGAAAAATATCACGGAGGTAGACACTGTGGGGTTGATCTATTACCAAAGACAAAACAGTCTGACGGTATTGACAATGAGCTGACGCAGTTGAATGGTAGCTCTGAGGAGGTCCAGAAAGGGAAACAATTCCATTTGAAAATGGGTCATTTTTGGAAGAAGAGAGACTTAATATTTGGCTAAAATACAAACAAACGAAAACATATCAGAAACGAAGGCTACATAGGTGGCTGATGACCAAAGAGCGGAAGAAGAAGAAGAAGAAGAGGGAGGATAAAAATGGAGAAGGAAACAAATGAATGAAACAAAAACAAAAAAAGAAAACTCATTTTTGGGTGGACAGTAGATTTCTAAATTAAAATGAAGAGCCTGTTGTTGTAAGAGCCTGTTGTTGTAAGAGCCTGTTGTTGTAAGTACGTACGCAACCCCAAGCGTTTTGCGTGGGGTGCGTACGTATAAGTACCTATCCCTAACCCCATCCTTATCCTCAACCCTAAATCCTATCGAATCCCTCTCCCTGCCCCATAGCCTTTCAACCAAAAAAAGAGGGGGAAAACAAAATGAAAATCTGAAAGAATAATTCATTAAGCCTGTTGTTGGGAGTATTTCGGGAAGAGTTCTCTAGCTCTGGAGTCAGAAAAGGCTTTAAAATACGCACTCCTAGCGCAAAAGACTTGGGAGACGTACTTGCAACAACATTCAAAATTATGAATAATATAATGTCTTTCATGCTTAATAAAGAACCAGAAAATTAAAAAAAATCTTTGGCATGGGAACATTTTGCTTCTTTAGTTGAAAGACTGGAGAAGACGGCAATTGGATTCCACTTGAACCCTCTGAGGTTGTTCTTTCTGATGCTTCTCCCCTTCCCCAGACCTCTAGTGCGCACATACATCCAGTACCATGCCACCAACAGAAATCGATGTTTGAGTTGATTTTTGGCCCCATTGTCAGCCTTGAGCAAACATCGCTTACCAGCGGGGGTAGCTTTCATATTCAGTCTCTGGTACCTAAAAGTCGATACACCATTTTGTGTTTTTGTTTTCTGTGTTTGTTGTTGTTCCCTTCACTTAAAACGCTAAAACCCCAAAACATGGTTATCACTGAAACATCGACTTTTTTTTTTTTTTTTTCAGATAACACTTCTTTGCTTAGTGGGTAATAGGTCCAGTTGTACTTATCTACCGAATTAGACTAAATCGTGATTTTATTACTATTATTATTATTGTTATTGCTATTTATATTATTAGTATCGTTGTCAATATTATTATAAGCTCTGAATCTTTGAATTGCATTGTACTAAAGCTTAGATATTTGATGGGAGCAACAGGCTGAGATGTTCCAGCATTGAAAGAATGGAACGTCGGGTCATCAAACAAAAGCAACAGGCTCCCAGATAAATTATGGAACTGGAAACAGTATATAGAATGAAATTATTAATATGTTCAGCTTGGTAGGATTTTAAAAGCATCTTGAGCTGCAAGACGTCCTGGATCGTCGATGTACCACACACTCGACTCTTCTTTAGGCAAAGTAAAAAAAATAAATGGGGCCCAGTAGTCGATGAAGCTGCTGGAATTTCATCTCCTATGATCGACAACTCTCGTCAGATCGAACGTTTTCTCCCTATTCCATCAGCCCGGCCGATAACTCGGGCCTTGACGGTCCCCAATTCGATGAAGCGACGTCAAATGAAAGTGTTTGTCGCTTGCTGTCCGCAGATTGCTGTTGATTTTCCTGCAAAACCCTTATTGATTCAATACCGGTTTCCCTGAGAGTTGCTTCCCCCTGACGGCTTGCCGTCGCACTGCTTATTGGTCTGGAATCAACTCTCTACAGGGACTGAGTAAGGGGATTACCCTCCCTTTATTAATTTTCTCACGTCCACAAAATAGGAGTAAGTCAAAATATAAATAGGCAAAACCATGGGGAGATAAGCAGATGATGTGATGAATGAATCAGGGCCCGCTACTGATTGTGTGCTGACCTATTTACAGACCAGGCCGCAGTTCCCGGTGATTGTCGCCTAAAACACATAATAATTATCATTTCCCGTCCTGCCCTGCGGCTGCACAAAATTTGTCTCCTTTCCCTGATGACGTAGGCTCCCTCCAGCCTGGGAGAAAATTGTTTAGATATACTCGTGTCGTGGTGACCTCAACTGATCATACAGGTTGACAATATGTGTGATTTATGTTTCCATCTTTTCTGTGCACTGACCTGACTGAAGATTTCACTGGCCGACCTTGACCAAATTAATACGAAAATGAAGAAAGATATTTAAAAAAAACAACTAAATTTTAAGATTATATGGGGCATATAGCAGAAATAAATCAATAAATGGTATCGCAAACAAATGACGACAACTATAATCGGCACCATAATTAATATAACAAACAATAAACCAATCCACAATGCGACTGTGCGGGTCTTAACAAGCGATACCCGGACCGCAGAGGAATACAAAAATTAATGGTGTTTACCTTGGTATCGATTTCCATCATTAACTTCATCGTTGTTATCCGAATCTGAAAATAATCGCAATTACCAGTGATTGCAGTGTCGTGTCTTTAAAATAACACAGCGAATTAAACATGCACTAAAAATAGCATTGAGGGGGCGCAAACATCGATGTAGAAGTTTGTAGTGAATTATGTTCATCCTCTTTGCGAGCATGCACACACCTTACTTATTTCTGCAAATTCGTTTCAAAACTCACTCCTGAATGGGGACTATCATGTTCCGCTTCGGTGCACTGTGCAAATTCTAGTTCATAAATGTCAACGACAACTTTAACCTATGTATTTTTGGGGAAAATGTTATTTCAGAGCATTTGCAAAGGCCACATTCGAAAATAGTAAATGAAAAAAAAAATAGTTAGATTCCGTTTGAATGAAAAGAATTTCTAAGTGTTGAAACTCTATTTTGTCTTCTTTCATTCTAGTTGCTTCATTTCTTGACCATTACATTTGCGTATGTCGTAGATCATTATTATTGTCAAGTTATTGTATTGGTTCACTTGGAAGGATAAGGGCGTATCCAAATTAACTGGGTGGCTGCAAGGCGTCTGACCAGAAAGTGCATTCTCACTATGCGGTGCAGTACATGACTCAAATATTTCAGAATTTGAAGAAGGTTTCATACACGATTTACCGTGGAAGAACCGTCATCAAATTTCATACTATACATCTTTTGGATCAATCAGAGACCATCTTGTTCTGGATGATGTCATCAAGATGGCGACGTTCATTCAGGACGGATACTTCACAGTCGATCTCTGTTTTCTGAAAGATGGGGATTATTTGAAATACAAGTGCATATATACTGTGAAGCAATATATAACAATACTGTATTGAAAGCTATTATTCAGACCAATTTCGTTATTAAACTTTCGAGAATTTCTTCAAGATCATCTCTGAATGGTCGAAGAGACATATAGTGTGAAAAATTCCTGCTAGGATTTTCCTCGGCATATCGAGTAAAAACCGACTATTTAATAATGATAATACATAATACATAGCATGACTTGTATAGAGAGCTCCATTCAGTTAATAACCAGGCTCCAAGCGCGTGACAATACTTATATCATATCCTGGATCACACACACAACACCCACTTATAGTCAGGGCCAAAAAAAAAAAAAACCTTGATGGACATTCAGGGTGATGTTTAAAAGTCATAAAATGTCCAATCTTTCTCAAAGACAGAGGCAGAGAATTTCAGATCTAAGGACCTTGAAAAGAAAAAAGATCTGCATGTTTACAAGAAGTTCTGTAAAGCAGATATACTGAGATCATGTCCTTTTATCTTTCCGGCGATTATCCCCCCCCCCCTCCCCATTAAAATTCCTACGTGAGAGTTAAACTGTACATCATCAGTGGTTATACTGCATAAATGGGAGATGAAAGTGGATGTATGTTATATGCATCTCTCTACATGTGGTACGTATGCGTGTTTGTGGATAATTAATTTGTAAAGTGAAAGTAGCTCCGGCACAGATAAAAATCTCATCTTTCTCCCCGGAGAGCAAGGCAGGGGGAGACGACCACGGGTGCCCGGCTTTCCGCTGGTGACACAATGTCTAGGCCAGCACTTCCCGACTTTTCTCCTAGTGACACCTTTTAATAAAAGGCCTATAGTCACATTAATTTTTATTTGTCTCTGTCATAGCTCTCCATTTACAAAGCAATGCAGTTTCCGCGAAGATGAAAACAGTGAAAAACGAAGAAAAGAAAATTCTGATCATTATTGTTCATTACATTAATTTATTACAATAATTATCGGTTTCACCAGAAACATTCATGTGATTTGCTGTCAAATGCGGACATTTACTAGTATTCCTATTGCAAGTTTTAATATTTACAAGATGAACATTTAAAAAATAAAATAGCTTTCTTTATTTTTCATTGCGAATAAAATTCTTACCTTCTTAAGATGAAACAGAACTTGCTTCTGATGTTACACCCCCCCCCCCCCCCCGATCATTTTAATCCCGTCAAATGTTGAGACATTTCACTTTACGTAATTTCTTAATAGAAGAAGAAAATGCACCAGTGAGGAATTTTTGCACACAAGAGTAGTTCACGAGATCTTCATTATGTAGGTTATGTAATAAGCTTAATAGAAATAAAAGTTACTCTAAATTGTTCTTGCGTTAAAGCGTTGAACGCTGCATTGGGATTGATACATTTGGTTATCTCATCCTTCATGGAGATCAAATTGTACTTAGAGAATTCGTTTCTTTCCCCCCCCCCCCCCCCCCCCCGGGTCCATTTCTGTCATTTTGTTTGTTTCTTTGTTTTTTGTTCCGTTCCTTAATTTCAATTGTTTATTCACTACTCTATGGTCCCATTACGGCAGTCTTTATATAGGTCAGTTGGTCAGTTATTTATATATTTTCAGAATATCTATTTTTGTACATATTGTTCTAGCGTCAGTGAGTTCACTATTTTGAAGTGCTTATCGATCACCAATAGGTGTGCATTTGTGTAAAATGACTGGAAAACTTTATGCAAAGACAGCAAAGGGAAAGATAAAAGCACTTTTAACAATAGCAGCAGTGGTATGTTGTAGATCAGCTGGAAATAACGATTGCCACTACATAATTCTGTTGGGAATCGATGGCGTCTCCAACAAAAGCAGGACGTGTTTGTAAAATGTACTTTAAAATAATATCCAACAAATCTATTTTGCTTTTTGGATGAGCATTTTGTGTAGTTGTGTGCACTTTCAAATAAGCGTAACGGCTTGGCCAGAAATCCATTTTACCATTTTCAAACATATTATCGAAACTCATCAGGGACTGGAAACTCCGTTGTCAAAAATAATGATACCCTTTTGTGTGTGTGTGCGCGTGTGCGTGCGTGTGTGAGTGTGAATGTGTGTGTGTGTGTGTGTGCGCGTGCGTGCGTGCGTGAGTGTGAGTGTGTGTGTATGTGTGTGTGTCGTTTGTTTTGTTTGGTTATTGAATAATAATTTTTGTCATGAAGATCAAATTCTGTTGTGTCTCCGGCACAGATCACAACAGAAATGCTCAGACTTTGCTGGTGGCAGTTATTTCAAACCAATTGTCACAATTCTAAAGCATTCTGACAATTAATGAATTATTTTTAGATTTTAGGGTGTAATTCAGTTTGTCTCATGGAATTCATAAAACAAATTAATGTGATGCAAGTAATACCAGAAAAAAGTTCTCCGCCTTGAAGCCCCCCCCCCCCCCCCAAGGCAAAAAAAAGAAAAAACACACAACAAACAAAGATTACGTCCCATCCCTCTCCCAAAACAACGAGGTTCTTAATTAAGCAGATAATAGGCGAAACAATGACTTGGTTATGACTGCAGTTCTTGCTCTCGTCATGTCACATCTTTACAATTGTGTGCATTCTTCCCGGGGCTGCTGCAGTCGTGAATATAAGAGGGGAGAAAGAGAAACAAAAACAAACAAAACAAAAATAGAACATTTGTGAAACTAGAAGCCACAAAATAGTCACTTAATGTCCACACAAATTGTTCTTTAGTGAAAAGCATTCCAATTCTGTAAAAGATACCTCAACCTCATATTCTCTCCTCCAGCTCCCCCCCCCCCCCCCCCCCCATTTTTTTTTTTTTTTTTGTGGTTTTATAATCTCCGTGTTTTCTTGGTTTTGTTTTATTAATATGAGACGATAATAGTTTTTATCTGATCCGCCGGTGTAAGTTTACTAAAATAAAAAGGCCAAATAGGAGAATTTAATGGACTGACCTAGATTTGGAAATATCTCAGGACCAGATCAGGACCCTTTGCTTGTTCACGTAGCCAAGAATATGTATCAATGCATTAAAAATTTTCTCCATACCTCAGGCATCACCTTTTATTTATTTCATTAATTTGTTACCTGCTTGCTTCATCACCTATCATTAACGATTGTTCCAGAAACGAATGCGTTGATGGATTATTTGTTGATTGGTCAAGCAAAATGAAATAAGTCATGTAAAGTCTGGCTTTAAGACTTGTTGTCAATGTGCACTGCCTTCATTGTAAAGAGTTGCAGATTCAGAAAATGAGACTGTGTTTATACACTCATGTTGAAACTCGCATTTCAGTTTAGCGGCATTGTTGAACATACAGCAGTAATAGTAACATTTTTACTAACAGTAACAAACAAAAAATTATGTGAAATCGCAGGAAAATTGTGTAAAAAAAAAAAAAAAATACAAAGATGAAATCTGGGCACGGATGATCTACGAAACTTTGCTGCCTTGATTTATCACACATTAAAAATAGTTTACAAAGAGAGTCACATTCTTGGTGTTCTGAAACAGATTTAAGTTTGTGTGATATTTCAATGATGACCAGATTCGCGGTGAATAATTATTGCGAACTCTTTTGTGTGGGTACAACTCTGACTTAGATTGTTTTGTTGTTGTTGTTGTTTTCAAGTCTCCGAAAACTGTGAAGCTGGAATTTGCTGCATGATTTATTTGCAAATGACTGCCCGTCCTAGCCGTACCAGTGAATGGTCATGTTTTCATTTTATTTCCCCCCTCAGTAAAGAAAATGCCTGCAGGGGTTTCACAAGTTGCCTTCAGAAACAAAGCTGGGCTTCCCGACTGGCAATTTGAAATGGCTGTCAATTTGCATGCATTTGCATAAAGAGGGAATAAGAAATAGATCAGATGGAGGAAAATGTAGGCAGATCGTTAGGATGATAATGATGATGCGTATGTGTCTTAAACCCTCTGTCATTCCTCCCTCTACCCCTGGCTCCAGTTATAACTAAGTCAGTTCTCGGCTAGGAAATTTGTAGATGATAATGGTGGTTCTCATTATAATCCAGCTATTTGATTTTTCCACTATCTTGATTATGGTAAATACATTCGTACATATCTGAGTGGCCTGGTAGGTCATTGCTATGTAGTTGATGTGTGGGTAATATACAGAAGTACATTCAAATGGTCTTGCTTGATGGGTGAAATCTTTAAGACATATCTCTAAACTGTACGTTCTCTTTGTAGATAGGTTCACGAGTGGGCAATTTCATTATTCTAATCTTTGTTGCTTGTAATCCCTTTCACTGTTTTACCTCTCTATCTATCTATCTATCTATCTATCTATCTATCTATCTATCTATCTATCTATCTATCTATCTATCTATCTATCTATCTATCTATCTATCTATCTATCTATCTATCTATCTATCTATCTATCTATCTATCTATCTATCTATCTATCTATCTATCTATCTATCTATCTATCTATCTATCTGTTTACCTGTTCGTGACACTCCCTCTGGGCCAACAATTCATCTGTCCGTTCCTGTAGTAGTAATCAATTTACTTAGAGATTTTTACAAAGCAAATCTTTCTCTGTCATACTCTCAGTCACATCTTAGCCATCATTCAAATAATCGAATTGTCCCTTATCCAGTTTCATTCTGACTTTGCTTAACAGACACATTTTTCTTACTCTTGCGATATTTTGCCTCGGGGGCGGGGAAATGGGACGTTCTGTTTTTGTTTGGAAGATAGGCCACCAAAAGCTAATATTATATATATTAAAAGACTTGGCAACACAAATGTAGGCTACATGACTGTATGCCTTCATCGTTATGCATTGTAAGCAAATAATTATTAAAAGAGTGTGAATAATTTCTCAAGAGGAATTTTCTTCTTCTTTTATTTTATGTTGAAAAGGGAGGAAGTTTAGCCCAGGACCCACACTGTGACTGCCAGGGCAAACTGTGTGAATCTCTTATCGCTAGTTTGCTACGCTAAATTACATTCTGCCAATACTCACATCATTCCAGCCGTGAAATTTCTACCTGCTCTATTCTCTTCCCTGATCTCATTCATAGGATCCTTCCCTCCTTCTCCCTCTCCCACCCCCCACCCTCCATTTCTCATCCTGCCTCTGGGTGCACACACCCCCACCCCGTGTCCTCACCTTACCGTGTCCCCCTACACAAGAGCTCATTGTCGCCCCCAGCTGTGGCAGATACGGGGGTCTTACATTGGAGAAAGAAAAAACCAGCGGCGTGAACCGGGAGATCACAAAATTGTACAAGTGACGAGGCAACGTCGAGAGAATTTTGTTTCGTTCATCTTTTTCTTCGCTCTCTGTCAATCGCCAGATTTTGTCACCTGCAAGCAGGGCTGGAAAAAAGTAGTGTAAGAAAAAGGTGTGGTGTGAAGCAGCGAAGAGAAGATTTGTAAGCAGCGTGAAGAGGGCTTAAGTTTGTTCGGTATTTATTTGCCGCGGAACAAGCCGTGGCTTTTGTACGGAGGTGATGCGAGCAGTGTACAGGCCCCACTACCTGCCCAAAAAGCGCATGGCATGGCTGTATTATAGAGGTGTTTAAGACTCGCTGTTTACCCAAGATCTGCTTTTCTGCCGCGTCGCCTCGCGCCTTTAATGACTTGTAATGGAAGGGTTATCTACACAATCTCCTATAGCTAAACCCTGGAAAAACTACTTCACAATCACCTTTATATTTTCATTGATGGACCCCAACATTCTCCATTTAAAAACAAAATTTGAGAGGTTTACAGTGCACAGTGAATCAAAAGAAATAAAAAAAAAAAGATTTTAAAAACTCCGATTTTATCTTTAGACAACTAGAAAATAGCAGATTTACCCAGCGTCAGTGGTTGCTTGAGTTAGAATAGACATAAGCCATACGATTGGGATTTGTTTGAATTTCCACCGGCTCTCTCACTGACATCTCTAACTACGTATTTGCTTGCATTCACGTCTTAAGAAAACCCGTTTTGTCGACAGAAATAACAAGCAAACAGAGCCGAGATACGGATTTTAGGATTCGCTTTTGAATTGTGCATAGGCTATATAATAACAGAGACAGTCCGACCGCCTTTCATTATAAATATTCTGGCACTGGAGAAATCCTCTGTTTGAGTCACACAAAATAAAGGCATTACAAATGAGGAAAATAAAGTCCACGGCATTGAATCAAAAGGGTCCTTTTTCGTGGCCTACGTTCCGTAGGTTTTGTGGTAACGGGATTCCCAGCGTATTTACGGACGTGATGAAAAAGCTGCTTTGAAATCGTGCACCTGTACACAGGTTAAATATTATACACACAAAAAAAAAAAAAAATATATATATATATATATATAAGAACACATCTGTGTAAAATACAGGCCTTTAAATAAAAGCGTGCTTATAATGTTATTGTAGGCGGCACTTTTCAACTATTATGCAATGTTTTTGTCACCACCGGGCGCAGAATTAGACCGCTCAAAAAGTTGTTTGAAATGCTCAGGCAGGGAATAAAAACAGCCCAGCTCTTTATATTGTAGAAGAGCAATTTAGGTCCTTGAACATCTGTGTTATCTAAAGAAAAGAGGTATTTACTTAAGATGGCATTGCTGTTAATTTGGTGTCATTTTTCTCACGTATATTGAGTCCCGGCTTGTTTTGCGTATTGAAGACTTTTAAATATTGGATTATATTCTACTTTAGTCAAGAAGGTCCAGGGTTTGTTTTTTGCTTGTTTGTTGTTGTTTTTTTTTTGGGGGGGGGGTTATTATGTGGTAACAAAACAGAAGATTGGGGCTCTAATACTTCAACCCAAGCTTTGTAACCAAAGAATGACCAAGCTACCACGATCATTTGTGTGTGTTTTTCCATTGTGATATTTTGTGTCAGATAAAACATACTTGGTGATACAAGAGTAGCTGCAGGTTGTTTTGTTTGTTAAAAATTAATATTATCCAACAACTGCTGTTATATTATAAATGAACGTATAATGTAATTTTGCAATTGGGTACATTTTAGATTGTACATGTTCGTGTAGTATTGTGATAAAACTTAGCCAGTGAATGATAAACGTTTGAAAGCTATCACGTCTTGAATCACTCTGTATATAGATCTGTATAATTTTTTTTTAACTCTTTGAAATCGTGATTTGTCGTTGTTTTTTGCAAGAACAACGGGATAACTTAACCGTGCGTGCAAAATGTTGCAAGTCACCTGAAAAAGACCACGCGGAAGAATTTTATACACGCCACCAGACTGTTTCCATCTTAAACATGGCAGTGTATGGGCTGGAAGTGTGGAGAGGCGGAAAAATTGCATTAAATGAAGGGACAGAGGAAAAGAGAGAAAAGAACAAAAAAGTTTGGCGAAAGTGCGCTGTGGTCTATCTAATTCTGGAGGCTTGTCGCGAGTACGCTTCGATTTTGTCTACTCGTCCACATGAATTATTAACCCAGGCCTGGACACATTACTATATCGTGCATCGATATGTTATTGATTTTAGTCCTTGGTGAGCAGCTTCATTTCTTATCCGAACATGTCAGAGAGTAAATATTCCCGAGGATGTGTGGGTGTGGAGTGTATGGTTAAGTGTGTGTGTATGTGTGTGCGACTGTGCGTATGTTTATGTGTGGTATGCTTAATAATAATTCAATTTCCAAATGCATAGTATGAGTTTCCCCTCTGTTTGATGTAAAGACCAAAATGTATTATTGTTATGCTTATAGTATGACATTATGGTTGAGCTCGGGTACTGAGTAGGCAAACTTTCAAAAACCAGGACTGTGCAAGGGATGAAGACATCACTGGAACCAAATCAAGACTTGTTTCATCACGGCAAATTTGGCGTTCTCTTGTGTCAAATATGGCGATTTCAGTAGTTCAGATAATTGTGATAGGGAGAAATCATTGCCGTAAAAACATGAATAATGCTATTATACTTCATTTTGCAAATCATATTTTCTCATTTAAATTGCAAGATTTGCAAGGAGATGGCTTCGTAACCTTATATTAAAATCTGTAAAAGTTACTTGCGTATACACTCCGGAGTTTTGTTGTACACAATATGAGACTGAAGGTTGGTCGTCATCAACATAAGTGACTTGCGTCATCATTTAGGTCCTATTCAACAGCAAACACGTTTTAGCGTCGAGAGTTCACAATGTCTCTAGAGCATTCTTTGGTTGTTCTTGAATTTATACGATATCTAATTTCTAATCAAATTTCATGTTATTTCCCACCTTCGTGTGTTGGTAAAAACTTTTCATACCGCTCACCTGTTACCGATTTTGGTATAATGTTGCGAAGCAATCTTGCTGCATGTTTTTGCAATTTAAATGAGGAAATACTTTTTAGTTCAGACAAGACAGAAATGTTTTAGAAGGCTAGGCCAAATTTGGATGAATGGATTTACCAGGGGCGAAATTATCTTGGAAATAAAACAAACAAAACAATGTAGTTCATTTATTTCCTCGGGGACTGTAGTTAGACTCACACTGGCGCGTCTTATTTACGTCATCATAACTGAGATGCAGACAGATGCCATGCTCCATCATTATTTTGAGGGGAAAAAAAAAAAAGTTTAAAAGTACTAGTTCTGTGAAGTAAAGTGAATGTCTTCATTATCAAGATTAATATTCACAAACTAAGACAGGAAAATGAATAAATACTTGAATACTTGGATAAATAAATAATAGTCAAATTTAATCAGCCTAATAAATCCTTTCGACTACCAACAGA
Source organism: Onchidella celtica (assembly GCA_963931925.1). Taxonomy (NCBI): domain Eukaryota; kingdom Metazoa; phylum Mollusca; class Gastropoda; order Systellommatophora; family Onchidiidae; genus Onchidella; species Onchidella celtica. Next base: position 36,407,087 of record OZ007571.1, read on the forward strand.
ATATCAAAGTATGGGCGGTAAACTTCAGCGTAAACTGACAAGTTATCGATCTTGAAAGTATTGATCACATCTGACTGAAGACAGAAGATGAGGAAAGCGGGAAGGACGTGTAAAAATGCCTTTGATCTTTCTCGTGGTGCTCAAGCACGTCTCGAAGAGTTTTCAGTACTTGGTAAACAGTGCTCACTGTTAATATATCCGCCAGAGAGCCGAATGCGACCTTTTCCTAAGGAAGTACTCATCCTGCTCGTGTATGCTTATGAAGCACGCAAGGGAAAGACTTGAAAACGTCACCTTTATGTCAAATATTCTGTCTTCCCAGGGAATATCCTTGAATTTTGATACACGAACGCTGAATGATTTATAAATTCACGCAGAAATAAACTAAAGAAAAATCGAGGAAATGATTTCACCAGCTCGGTGAAGAATCTGGTGTTAAGTACAATTTCCTACGGTTCGTAGTGGTAAGAGTCACCTCTAACCCAAAACATCTTCTAGTAGATTAAAATAGGGCTAAAACACATACTTGTGAAAATTTTAACTCTTTCTTCACGTAGAAATGACCCAGGAAACAAAGGTCACCTTTGTCTCAACGTCACACACAAAGATGTTGAAAAACCCAGGTCGTGTCAGTGACACAATGCCAGGCTATGAATTATTCTAACTTTGGCACCGTAGAAAAAGCAGAATTCAGTGCACTGAAGTCATTAACTTCCACAGACTTTTCACTGTGACTGTTTATAGACGGTGGCTCTATATGTGCCACCGAGTTAAATATGAATTTGGTAATTCTGTATTTCCAAGCTTTGTGACTCCAGATAAACCTGTAGCCGGAAGGCGGAGAATTCTCCGCCACAACGCCGTAGTTCTGCAAAAAAAGGCATGATTACTAATTAATTTACCACAATCCCAAGAGGCAGAATTCAATAGCACGGGGAGGAAATCTTTTGCCCTGAAGATATTTTGGGAAGCAATGGCGCGGAGAACCTGATTGTCTTTACTTTAACTTGTCTCAGAAGACGCAGACTGATCGCTGGTGTTGAAATTGGTCCAATCTCAGCTTTTAAAGAACTTTGAGAGTCCAAGAAAATCAGATAGCTCACGGACACACAGTCAAAACGTCATAAACAAAACATCAACAAATACAAAACCAAAATACCTGCGTGCGTACCAGTAACAAATGAAATAGTTTTATTGTTGGCTTTTTTATCAGTCAACATACGGACTGAACAATAGACCAGGAAAAGGCACCACAAGAAGAAAAAAATGTACTTAATCGTGAAGTTAATTGATTCTAAATTAAGACTTTTGGCTGTTTGCTTTGGCCATGACTGTGTAAAGGCAAACGCCGTATAGAGAAACCAAGAATGTGGACGGTTTGCTGCAGAAGGACGCCAGCGAGTATTTACAGGAAAGCCATGTTAGATACCCTCTTTTTTACCCCTCAGATTTTTTTTGAAAGACATGGCAAAAAATTATCTTTCTTTTCATTTTTAATTTGAGAAATTGAGGAGGCCGTTGCTAGCCCACCCCTTACACTACCACTGGTTATTCGTGTCGCATAAGAAGTTAGCTGGCGAGTTGCGGCCCCTGACAGCGAGCTCTCCATGCTTGATGAAATAAAAACAAGCGAACAAAACACGAGGTCGCGGCGAGCGGTAGATGGCAGCGAGATGAGGAATCACAATTCTGCTGGTTCCAATTGAAAATGTGTCCGTTTTCAAAGACGTTTCTATCTAATCTTGCGGGATGAGAATAAGGGAGATAATTCTATCACAACAAGGCCGACAACTCTGCCCTTATTGGAATAGAATATTGATAGAACAACCACTGCGCGGCAACCGCAGTCGCCGTTGTCCGTGAAATAGTTTTTGTAATGCGTAGGTTTATTCTAACCCGCATTTTAGTGGCATCCCAGCAGGAACTGCCCACAAGTTTTCCTCACGTTGTTTCATAATTGCTGAAATGATCCGGTTTCTGTAGCATTGTCAGTGAGTTTGGTGTGAGCTGATGTGACACGAGGCATCGGACGGAAGTCTATTTGGTCTGCATTTCTTTGTATTTTAGCTGCTCCTGTCTTTGTTGGAAAGTCTCATGGACACAAGATGACAGCTTTATCACTGGGAATCCACAGTATTATTTCAATATCTCCAGTATATCTCCAATATCTACGGCTCCAGTTCATATCCTTGAAAACTTGCACGACATTTTATAATGTCACGCTTTGAAATTCAAGCGTTTTATTGCAATGGCTAAAATGCTGTACCCTAAACTTATTATCATTTTTAAGAACATTATAGTCGTTTTGTTCTGTGCCTTGAAACATGCACAGACAACCATAATTAAACTAATTACTATAATTATCGAACATTGCACTGCACTTTATACCCTGCAATGCACAGCAAATTGTACATTTTAAGAAAATATGTATATAATTATACATTTTTTTTTTTCAAATAATAAAGTACAATCCTATAATTTTACTCGGCATTATTACATTAAAAAAAAAAACATACATCTCCGACTTTATCTCTTCCACAACTGTCCACCGTAAATCCTACTGATACATGTATCACACCTAGCTGAAGACTTTACTTACGGTGTCTTACCTTGAAGTTTAGTCTTTAGCGTTCTACAATAATTAAAACTTGGGTTACATTTCCACCACATATAAAATATCTCTGAGGTTCAAGCTTTATACAATTAATTTAGTGCCTAGTCGCTGCTGCTGAAAATTTCACGCTTGGGCATATTAGTTTATAACAAAGTTTCACATACGGCATGGTATTTGAAAAACTATCTTCAGGTTCTCGATCACTCTCTTTTGGACTGTTTTTGGTCGTAATTTTTACCTTTTTTGTGGCGTTTCTTTAGTTAAATCAAATGTAGAGGCTGCATTAGATAGATTTATTACACACCGGTATCTAAAATATGTGTCGGCGATTGAGATGAGAATTTGTGTGGGCTTTATCTCATGCCTCGTTGCTTACTACAACCTCTTGCTAAAAATCTCTTATGAGAAAGCAGAGGTTTTTCTTAAATATATTATTTATGTTGCTGTTTGATTTTATCTCGTGAACACGTTTATTTTTTCATGGTCTAGTTCATTTTTAGATTGAATTGCCATTGTCATTTGCAAATGGAAAATGGAAATGAAAAGTCATGATGGTTATCGGAGGTTTTGTAGTTGAAATACAATGTGACACAGAGCTGACATTGACAGATATTAAAGTAAAGGACATTACAATGTATATATTGCCAACATGTCAAAGATCAGATAGCTAAACCCTGCAACACATACTATAATAAAATAGAATCAGACACACATTAATTGTTGAAACTTTTGAAGAAAAAAGCAAGTATTTATATCGACCAGATTTCTCGTTTCATCATCAGCAGGCAGCTGAGATTCTTCTTCCAGAAAACAAAAATGACGCTTGTCTTTGACTTCTTGTTGATTTCAGTGCCGATATCATTTTCTCCAGTAAGACGAATCAAGTATCAAAATAACCCTGGCTTTTTCCAAGAGATAATATGACCATTCACGTTATCGATCCGATCTGCGGTGCGCCACCGTTGTTTCACTGGGAACTCACCGTAAGAAAGGAGCGAAAAATGATCCACAAGGTAAGCAGGAAGGGAAAATCGACTTTCTTGCAAAAAATGGCTATCTGTTTGTAATTGATCAGGTCTCCATTTCTTCGCGGGGTTAGAGAAAAACAATAATAATGTCTTGCTAAATTATACTTTCACATCTCGTTATGTTTCATACCTGGAAACTCTATATCAGTACAGATCCAGCCATTTTAAAACAATGCTATGGCTGTCCACAGCATTTATTTTGTCCTTCAGCTCTGGTCTATTTCGCCAGTTCAGGGAATGGTTCCGATAAACTTGTCACTCGATTTCTTTATTTCAAAGCGTCTTTTAAACTGAAATAATGAAATTGGAATCAACAACTTTTGAATTCGACGATTAATAGTGGCCCGTAAATGACAAAAATGTCATGTGATACATCCTGTTTAAAAAAAATGGGATTGGGGAGAAAGTATGAGAAGGTAAATGACCTGAGAAGAAAAGAACCTCCTGTCAAACAAATGTTTAGGTCCTTGACTTCCTTGCGTTCTACGGGGAGCAGACCACACCCTCGTCATGAATCTAGAACCTAGATGTTCTAGTTACATACAAAACTCTGGATTTTAGACATCGCAACTAAGATCATCATGATGTTTTGAGTTGTTTCTTTTGATCTGACAAGATCATGAGTGACTGGTATTGGAATCCTTTATTTCCATAGTACGTGATATATATTGGTATATCAGAACAACAATAAACGAGAATGGAAATGAATGCAATGGATAACGATTGCGTACTCCCGAGTTTCTTCAAAGAAAACGGGTGGTAGTTTAAAGCATTATCCCATAGATTTTGTCTTCGAGAGGGTTGAAAAAACTGAACGGCATGGAAATGCCATTGAATTACAGATTAAATCATCTCCTTGACAGAGCAGTGCAGAACTGCACACTTTTCTCAGCACTACGAGAAACATATTGGCCCAAACCCACCGACCTGAATGCCAAACTCTATGGTGCTCTGCCAGAACTGCAGAAAACCGTAGATTTTCTTAAAAGAACAAATCTGCAAATTTAGATTGGTGAACGAAAGAAGAAGATCTCCTGGACAGTTTGGCTAGTACTGTCTATTCTTCATGTGTGTCGGCCTAAAGATCGCACCTCAGAGCCAAATCTTGTACCCTTTCTAAGGTGTGAAACAGACGAAGGCTGGTGTGGGCAGTGCTACTGTGTTAGTGTGAAACAAAATTCATGGGCCGCGAGCCACCAGTCTCGCGCCTGCACCAGCCGTGCGATGTTTCACCCTTAAAGTTTGTTATGATTTCCAAGTCACGTTTAAACTTCTCATCTCGTCCAGCATTGCGAAGCTTTACGATACATCACTTTTTTTTTTTTCTTCTTTTTCTCCTTTTGTCCAACTGCCAACACAGTGCAGTTTGGCTTTGGAGAGGTTAAAATCTCAACTGAGCAAAGCTGTCAAGGAAAGACAAAGTGTACAAGGTAACAAGCACCCACGTGTGAAGAGAGAGGTAAAATTGTGGGGCACGCAGTCATGTGAGGTGAGAGCCACAAGTGAGGAGGTGAAATGATAGATAAGCAAAAGGTCAAATTATTGGCTTGTTTAATGACAGGCATAACTGCGACCTGTTATCGATAATGGCTGGTGGGAAGAGAAAATGTTTAGTGTAAAAGTTAGATGCAGTCAGAGATAATGGCGGCCTGCATCGTGACAGGTACACATTATATCATTAACCCGTAGGCGGGGAGAATGGCGTGGAGGGCTGGGGGAAGTAGGGGGGGGGGGTCAGAAACCTCCGTGTTTTAAGTAACAGAGGTGAAAAATTAAATTGGAAAAAAAAAGGGGGGGGGAGGGTTTGGCAGGAAATAATATCTGAAGGTCAATGTTGAAAGGAAAATGAGACAGTAGTGAATGAAAGCTGGTATTTACTAGAACACATACAACAAAGAAAAACAATAGGATGGAGAGAGAGGGGGGGCGGAGACAGAGCGCGTGAGAGAGACAGGGGGGGGAGAGGTGGAGAGAAAGAGAGAGAGGGGAGGGGAGAGGGAGAGAGAAGGGGAGGGAAAGGGGGAGAGGATGGAGAGAGAGAGGGGAGAGGGCGGAGAGATGGACAGGCAGTAAGAGGTTTTTTCTTCAAGAAAGACTTTACTGTTCCTTGAGATACAACAGTCAACAACTCATAGATATTAATTTTACAACTTTACTGGCTTGTGTGGGTGTCGCCTTTTGTCATGATTGGATTTTTTTTTAAAGGAGCCAGAAAGAAAAAAATAAGTAAAATAATTTTTTGAGTCTGTCAGAAATACGGAAAGGAATCAGAATTTAAAAAACTCTATGGTGCTCTGCCAGAACTGCAGAAAACCGTAGATTTTCTTAAAAGAACAAATCTGCAGATTTAAATTTGGTGAACGAAAGAAGAAGAAGAAGAAGAAGCATAAAATGTATGCTAAATTGAAAGATTTATGTAGGCATATGAATATATAAAAGCATTTTGAGTTTTGTGCCGCCCAAGGGATGTGAATGTACAACAACGCACTCCATTTGCAGTAATTAACACTAATGTGCTTGCCATATATCCCAAAAGTCCGCACTGTGTCACTAAAGAAATGCATTAAAATAGTATTGAGGTCTTCAGAAACTGCCATATCCCATACATTTCATGTATACTTGGTGGAAAATCTATGCGGGTCTGTGATAGGGTTAATGCAGGTCTGTGATAGGGTGATTAACTGTTCAAATAACTTACAAAGAAAATGGCAACACGACATAAATGTACAAATTATATTATGTATAATTGATTAAACACACGACAGCAACTGACATTTCAATTTAAAGTCAACCATTTCATCGATAAAATAATGAAATACTTGACGAGTAAAAAATAAATATTATATATAAAAAAATTCCATACCGATTAGAATTTTAACATGTAGATAATAATCATTAACATTTGACACCATTGTGAAGCCAACGCATTTTCGCATTAAGCAATTAATTCACGCATCAATTTTTCATGCGATACCTGCACGCTGCCGCATGTTCCCTCAAAAAGACAACAAAGATCGTGCGCTCACGAACAATGGTTTAATTTTAATGGGCGGTGGTTAAAATGTGATGTTATTGAAATGTTGGCCTCTGTACACGCTTGGCCTGGTCCGATTGTCTCACCGCATGCATTTCATTGCCTGCTTTCAGTTACTGACGTTAATTTTTTTTTCCACTTCATAAAACCTGGAAATCCTTGTTGCAAATTTATTGTACAACTTAATTGCTTGATGAATTGAAAAACAATGACCACCACGGCATTAAATATTAAAGAGTGACTAATTGAGCCAGCTGGCCATGTTATTAGTTGCACAATGGGTGCTTCGGAAAGCCAAAGGATTAGGGTTCGGATTATATCTGGCTACCTGGCCACAATAACGTTTTTGGTGGATGAAAATGGGCAGAATGACGTTATCGGGAAATTGGTGTCAATAATGTATTTTTTTTAACGAAAATACTTCTTTAAGCCCATTTGGGAAATTTGCCTTAGTGTCATTGCAGACACGTCGTCGCCATTGTGTAGCGCCGGGGCGTTTTTGTCGTGTTTGTTTTTTTTTGTGTTTTTTTTGGAGGGGGGGGGGTGGTGGGGATACGTTTTTTATTTAGTTTTGCCCTGGCAGCGGCCTTTTCAGCCTGCTCTTCTCGATTTCCAACTGCCAAGGTATCTTTAAGTGCGCAACGTGCACACGGGCCTTCAAATATTTCGTCCTCATCCGAGAAGACTAGGAGGTCGACCCTATCTACCATAGGATGAGGGACAGGAAAATAAGAGTAAAATCCCAAAAATTCCAACATGCCTGCACCAACCGGGATTTGAACCCGGTACCTTCGGCATGAGAATCGAGCACCTTGCCTCTAGACCACCGTGTTCCCATGTCACACATAAACAAACAAATAAACAGACAAATGTTATTTAGCCACATTGCCCAGACTTTTACTGCTTTTTGAAGAACTATGTACAATAGTGAACGTGTATAACTGGCTAATGCCTTTAGAACTGCATACAATAATGTATAACTAGCTAATACCTGCAGAAATTAATACAAAGATATATAACTAATTAATGCTCGCAGAACTCTGTACAATAATGTACAACTAGCTAATACCTGCAGAAATGAATACAAGAATATATAACTAGTGAATGCTCGTAGAACTCTGTACAATAATGTATAACTAGCTAATACCTGCAGAAATTAATACAAAGATATATAACTAATTAATGCTCGCAGAACTCTGTACAATAATGTATAACTAGCTAACACCTGCAGAAATTAATACAAAGATATATAACTAGTTAATGCTCCCAGAACTCTGTACAATAATGTATAACTAGTTAATACCTGCAGAAATTAATACAAAATATATAACTAGTTAATGCTCGCAGAACTCTGTACAATAATGTATAACTAGCTAATACCTGCAGAAATTAATACAATGATATATAACTAGTTAATACTAGCAGAACTCTGTACAATAATGTATAACTAGCTAATATCCGAAGAATTCTATACAGTAATGTATAACTAGCTTAAACCCGTAAGATTTCTCTTGCAAAATCTTTGCACCCACAATTTCCAACCAGCCTACTTGTTCCACCCTTGGTGCCTACATAATTATTCATCCCACCTCAGCTCACCCCTCCCACCCAAAAGATTTAACCGTTAAGGAAGGGCAAAGGAAACAAAAGTGTGCACAGCGGGTGCAAGTTACGACAATCCACGCACTGCACAATTTGTTCAGTGACTGCACACATAATTTTGTTGAACGTTGTGTCATTAACGTAATCTGTGTCAGTCATAAACGGAAGATAATTTACAATAACATTAAAATGAAACCTTCATGATTTCTGTTGTCTTTATGGACTTTATGTGATGACATGTTGAGCACGATCAGCAGTAAGAAGAGTGAAAAATTTAAGTTATACATTTTGCTCTTCACGAATGAGTAGGGAAAGGCATGTTCCTTTGGGGTGATTTTTTTTTTTCCCTATGGTGTCCAATGTTCCACATTTGAAACACCCACCTGATGCTCAGTGGTTTACGCCTGGAGTACTTTTTAATTTATTAACAAATTGAATAATTTTTCTTTGGAAATGCTTTTGGGTTTTTTGTTGTTGTTTTTTTAGTTCATTTGTCTACTGCAGTCTTGTACGTCTCAAAATTTTTTAATTTTTTTTTTTTTTTTAAAAGACAATTGTTTTTTAGTAAGTTTCGGTATTTTCTTTGAAAACGTCATCGCATTTTAGTAAGTTTCGGTATTTTTCCTTGAAAAGGTCGTGGATTTTAGTAAGTGTCGGTATTTTCTTTGAAAAGGCAATTGTATTTTAGTAAGTTTCGTTATTTTCTTTGTAAAGGTCATTATATTTTATTAAGTTTCGGTATTTTCCTTGAAAAGGTCATTGTGTGTTACTAAACTTCAGAATTTTTTGGAAAAGACCGTTTACATCCTCGCAGCAAAGGGTTATGTAGACTATTACATATTCACATATTTGCTACAACCTATCCCAAATCTTGAACTCATTCAGACGATGGAATGGCGCGATATGGTATGTGGATCATGTTTAATGAAAATCTGAGGCTTATACAGAGCTATAGGCAGGAAGATAAATGGACAGATAATCCAAGTATAAGGGCTGACCAGACAGGTGACACATCACTCACCCCTCCCCACCTCCAAATCCACCGGAAAAAAGTAGCTGCTCTTTTCTTCCTCTCTCTCTCTCTCTTTCTCTCTCTCTCTCTCTCTCTCTCTCTCTCTCTCTCTCTCTCTCTATCTATCTATCTATCTATCTCTCTCTCCCTCTCTCTCACTCTCTCTCACTCTCTCTTCATTGCAGTATTTTTCCCTCCTTCATCCGTTATCAGCCATAATCTGACATTTCATTTGATAAGGACCGAATTAGACTAAACTGCACCTGGTAATTCCTTCTTTCATCATCATCATCATCATCAGCATCAGCATCATCATCATCATCATCATCAGCATCAGTATCATCATCATCATCATCATCATCATCATCATTATCATATAGGTATAATCGTAATAGTCATTTCAAAGAGCAACATCACCTACAACAACTGGGTAACAAAATAACAAACAACATTTTATTATGCAAACCTGAACATGAAATTGCGAATTTGAATATATTCATAAACTACATTATATTTCTTTCTTTTCGTATGAGTACTTCAATCTTATCACACTGGTGAAAGGGTTAATCTAATATTATATTTAGCCTGGAAAAAAAGTCGTCACATATTTTCTTTTATTTATTTACTTAAATCTCTTACCTTTTCAGTGTAAGTGGCTCTTAGTTAGGTTTAATTATATAAACACACTTGACAGATTCACTTCCAGTGAGATGTCTTAAGAGAACAATACGACAGCCTTCCTTCCGACTTCTCTTAAAGTCATTCATCAGCAATTAGATTGTGTAGGAACATGAAAATTTAGGAAAATGCCAAATTACTGGACATTCAACAAAGTGTTTCTCAGTGTGGTTTTTGTGTGCTGTTTGAATTGGGTGGGGTTTGTTTTTGTTTTTTTTTCGAATGAACCGCTCAGAGCGGCTTACAGGAATGATATGGTTAATAAAACTGACTTGAATGATACAATTTAAGTTGTGATCATTTTAACCATTCCTTATTGTATGGGAATGTATCACAAAAATCATTACATTAAACGTCATTTTTACAAGCATGTCATGTGCAAATCTAGGTGTATATAAAATGACTTTTTTCCTTTTGTTTTATTTTTCCTTTCATATTATTAATGTCAATGCTGTGGTAATATTATCTTACACAGTCATGAATCTCAGCTATGTTGCTCCAACCACTCAAGTGACCCTCTTCCCCTCCCCACGACCCCTTCATGCCTTTCAGTACCCTCCCCCCCCCCCTCACCCCCTAAATGATGTCAGCTGGTGAGTAGGCCTGCCCGGGGGTGGGGATGTTTACTAAGTGGAGAGATTAGGCCCGCTGGAGGCCCTGAGGGGTGCTCTGGCTGAGGTGTGGCGTGCCGTCCGAACACGTCAACCTGTCATCACTGGCACGGCCACTCATTCATCTTACATCCAATCAGGTTGGAGTTTTAACCTCTCACCTTAATGAATTTCCCTCATTTTCCAATAACACCCCCCTCCCCTTTTTTTGTGTATAATGACACAATTTCCTTATGGAGCCATAAAAAAAGTGCGTATGCTGGATGGGGGGGGGGGGGTACACCCACAGCTTACGAAACACATACAATGAGGTGGGGGGTGGGTGGAGCTCGGGGAAGCTACGTAGGATTTTCAATTATGATAATCAATTAAAGCTTTGGTTTTATTTGTTTTATTTTATTATTTTATTTATTTTGTTTCATTCATAATTTTTTGGTCATCCAAATTGAGTCGTTATATAGTATGAAGTATCATGTATAAAATTATATAAAAAAACACGTCGGGTTTAAAATAACCAGATTCTAAGTTCGGGGATGAGGAGTCGCCATCAAAATGTGAATACTGTCGGTTGAATATTTATGGATGTGATAGGCTTCAAACTTTGGCCCTTTTCAGTTTTATAGTACAGATAAGTTTCTGATGAAATGGTCAAAAAGCCCATGCACATAATTATGTCACTGAACAGTGTAAAACATCAAGCCTTAGTGGATATTCACCATTCTATTAGCTGTACACTAGTACATGGGGGAGAAGGGAAGGGATTGAGGGTCAGCGTTTGAAAAGTGTACATGGGAGCGAGAGGGGGGGGGGTAAAAATGGGCAAAATCGAGCATACGCACTTCATGGAGAGCCCATTCCAGCAATCCCTCTTAATTGTGACTGACAAGACTGACAATTCGCCAAGTTTAGCGCCAGAACATTTCCTACTCGATGAGTTCGGTCCCTGTGCAAACTCCTCCTTAATGTTCTTTGTCATTGTTGTATGACAGATTTTCTTGTAACACTGGTCGCCACATATTTCCGTATAGGGCAAATAAAGTTTTCGTATTCGTATTGGCTTAGATTTGATCGTTTAGTTATAATATAATTAATGTTCTTTAATTCTTAATTTGGCTGTAGCTGTCGATTTGTGTTCTTGTGTGACGTCACTAATTTTGAGGACTCCTGTTTAATGTTATTTATGTTATTACTTCTCACCAAAGTTATTGTAACCTCTCCCTTCAATTCTCTTCTCATTTCTCCGTGTAAAACATTTTCAGCATTGCCACTGAAATTATGATTATGTTGTAGCGATTATTCTTCGGTTACTGCGAAAACTTACCACTGATAAAAAAAAAACAAAAAAACTATAATCTATGTTATGAGAAATTCCCAAAATAACACTGAATATCCACCTTTCGTGAACCCCAGAAGAAGTTGAATCAATCTCTAATGTTTTATGGGCTTTTATCAATGTTTTCAGAGCAATGAAATTACTATTAGAGACGAAGCCTGGGGTCACTGACGAGTGTCTAACTTATAAACACCGCCAGCAGTTTTAATTAGTTACACTGGAGCCCGCCGTCAGAAGGTTTGAACCTGGAACCTTTCTTAACATGGTCGAGCTCTCCTACCGGTATACTACTACGCTGCTTTCCGAATATCTGAATCTAATTCGCTCCGTCCAAACGAAGCTCTGGAATTCAACACAAGAAGCTAGCAAAACTGTTCTGTCAGTTACATTTTCTGTCAGGATTCTGGTCTGAATGTCTCAGAAGCAGCGGGAAACGAAGAAAAAAAGAGACGAAGAAGAGGGAGAAGAAGAAGAGGAAGAAGAATGGGTAGGAGGAGAAGTAGAAAAAAAAGATTCTTTCTGCTCTTTGTAATGATCCTCATTAACTAGTATCAGTACACGGAGCAAAATACAAAGCTAACAATAGCCTAGCTCGAAGCATGGACCACACCATAACAACAAGCCAAGCTGTGTATTTTGTTGCTGAGCACTCCCTATGACCTCACGGCCTTTTTCCTCTCTCACCTCCTCCTCGGCTATTGGGAGCCCGCCCACGGGCGCAGCACAAAACTATAGTGCTGGCTCATATTTCTCGGCAACCAACTTATTATTATTATTTGAAACGCGAAGAGGAACACAGAGAGAATCGCAGCAGACACACACATACTCGCACATGATCGGTCTAAAAAAAAAAAAGAAAGAAAGAGGAATTGCAGAAATGGTGAGACTGGCAGACAGGCAGGCAGGCAGGCAGACACACAGATAGACAGATTGCCCGAGAAATGTGAAATACACGGTAAATATGAATTTCAAAGGTCTTTTCGAAAACGTCTTTGCAGACTGGGAAAAAGAAGTGCCAAGTGATAGACCATTTTTATGACATTTTGGGGGGGGGGGGGGGGAAAGGGGTGTAAGGAAAAAAACTGTATAAATATATATTATATATTTATATATATATATATATATGTAGAGAGAGAGAGAGAGATACATAATTTTGAATTGACCAAACATTTAAAACTCATCAACAATGCCGAACGCGCAAACTTCCAAAGGTGCCATGTTTTCTGCATTTGTTTAGAAAACGTTTATTCTGGCCGAGTACTCATTCTAATTCAAAAAACGTCATTCAGGCCATTTTTTTTCTTTAATGAAACTCGATATCGTCGGCATAATGATGAAGGTACTGATGCTACTTTAATCCTAACCTTGATCCTTGATCTGAAAGGCGAAATAATTCTTATGAATATATGAGCAGCAAGAATTTTGATTTGTAAAAAAAAATTCTTCACGTAGTTGTAATAACCACTTCCATATATCAAACCGCACAGTAAACTGTCGTAACTTTGGTTTTTACAATCGTTTCTGGAGAAGTAAATAACGTTCTTTACCATACTTAATAGTTAAGATATTTTTAAAATGTTATTTAACCCGTTGTTTTCAGAATTTAAACCCCAATTTGTAATACAAACTAAGTGTTAATGTTACAATAATACCACGTATCTCAATATTGTTTGGTTTGGGTTTTTTTTTAAATGCCGGGTCTCAGTAGTTTATTTTGCGACCCTCAATATGGGAGACTGATGAAGAAAGACAACGACAGATCAAAACTGTTAGAGACAAACAAAGACAGAAACAAAATGTCATTACGGTTAGTATAATCAAACACATCATACACTAAGGATACCAATGGTAGACACCAAACCCAGGTCGGTGCCTTACAGTAGGCCTACCTGGGGCGATAATTTGGATGACGTTTATGTGGAGGAAACGGTTGCGTCATCATTCATTAACTTGCCACCGCTGAGATCTTTTGTCCTGGCCAAATGGCAGTTGTAATTATTTCCACGCTTCTGATTGGCTGCGTTGATAGGTTAATGACACCTGATTGGTCAGTGCTCACCGTACTGGTCATTCCGAAGGTGTCGAGTGGTCATCCGTCCAGTGATTTACTCTTAGGTCAATATTGCTACTGTCACATAGCCCACTGCATCACTCATTTACCAAGTAAGAGTCTTTATTGCTGCCCGTCTACAACCACTCTGTCTGTCCCTAAGGCAGACTGTCACCGATAAGACAGACATTACTGTTGACATGTCATCACCCGAGGTGTAAACACTAACCACAGGCGAAAAACAGCTGAATATTGAAGTAGAACGCTGAGAAAAGACCTTGATGGTGCTGTTTTATGGTTTATCCCATCAACCAGTTGCTCGATTGTTGGTATTTGCTTGGGTATGACGCCGTGATGTTGGTGTGGCATACGAGCCCAGGCACCTTGAGATCTAAGAGACTGAAATGTATTAGACTTGGAAGTGTAGGATCTCCCTGGCCCATCACGCATCAATATTTACAGAATCGCTGGTATTGCCAAGCTGATGCTCCAGTCAGAGCTCAGAAATGATGTTTGTAAGAAGAGTATCACTTGAACATTTTGGAGAACTGGCCACTTAACACCGGAGACAGCCCGACTCCTTGCAGGGCCGCCCGTGATAAAAACGAAATAAATATTGATGGTGAACGTGAGTGAGAGATTTGCCCCTGAGCTGGCAGCTATTTTCTTTTCATCTGCGACAAGTGGAAGGTGGGGAATTCAACTGATGGAAATGTTTCCATATGGTCTACTGGGGTCCAGGAACTGAAGTAGTTCTGTCATAGACCTGAAATACTTACATCTTTTCACAGTTAGAGACATTGAATTCCTGTGTGGCAATTCTGAACACGCTTTTCAAATTAACAATTACATTTTAGATAAATGTAGAGCTGCTTTATTTGGGAATGTGGGTGGAAAAATCCAATCGTGAGAAAAGCACCAGAATCTTTGTTCTGTGGATTATTAACCTTAATTACTCTTGTCATTTTTCATTTTAAATTATTATTGAGGATCCGGAAAAGTTAAGGAAATAAAGTGATTTTCTTACATGACAGTCATGATGAGTGAAGCAGCAGCCTTTAGAAACGAAATAAATAAGTAAAATGTCTCATTTTCAACGCTTCTTAGTAAAGTGTTACTTTTTTTTTTTTTAAACCAAACTTAATTCTCCAAGAACTGAGAAAAAGTTAGCATTTAGAAGAAAAAAAAATCACTTGTAGTGCAGTAAGCTTCCTAACTACTGTCATACATGATTTATATTTGGGGGCGGAGCCAATGTCGGCTGTTGAATGGTGTGGCTGACGTTATCATCATTCCTCACACAAGAGCTATTCCATTTCTTTGCTGCAAAGAATTTTCATTCGTTCAGTTTGGCTCCTTGTCTTGGCAACAACCAATCACAGTATTGAATTTTGTTATGAATGTTTAATTGAGTAGATAACTGGTCTTTGGACCGGAGTACCATTCTGCTGGTGGCTGTAGGCTCTAACGCCCGCGGATGTGTGGTTCTGTGGTGTGTCTCTCTCTCTCCAAGAATCCCAGCATGCAATGTCAGTGCACTTCTAGCTAGGCCTATATTACAGCCGCCTCAGCTGTGAGACGATCTCTATCTCCGGTGGCCCATAATCCTGCTGGGCTCTTTTATTCTTCCTTTTCTACTCTTTTCTTCATTTCTTAACTGTAAGCGCCTTTTTTTTTTTCTTACATTAAATTGTGGCATTTTGGGGGGAGGAGGTGGTACAATCTAACTATCTGCCAAGTCTTTATGCTACCCTACAGCTTTTCTTTGATTTTTTTTTTTTTTTAATGTGTTCAGGTACTTTTTTCTCATCTTTTCTTTGTTTGGCAAACCCAAAGAGAAGTGGTAAGGTTGTAGAAGGTGCCAGGTTCCATTATGCTACAGTCCTTGTTGTAGTCACTTCAATTTCAACGTTTTAACCTAAGCAATGTTGCTTTAATAAAAGATGGAATGGAAGGAATGAAAAGGCATAGATTAAGCTCTCAAAGGCCAATTCAAAACACGAACACATTCGGTGACCCGCCAAACAATACTATCAGTTCTTGTGTATGAAAACTATGTCACTCTTCGTATTTTATAATTCCCCGGTTCCTACAGTCATAAAGCCAAACGTGGCAGTTGGTGACCCCAGGCGAGTAGGTATTGTGTTTCCGACTCTGGCTTATGACATCATCAATAGCCCCATAAAAAATTCTGCCTTGTTTTATTATAGCCAGTCTAGTATTGTTTTAGATTTATAGTGGTTTGAGAGAGAGTTCAAATGAGAAAGGAAAAATTGCACGAGTTTACACAGAGCTCGGCTGACACTTATTGTTGTTCCTAAATGCACACACGTATCCCTGCCGGAGGGAAGTGTTCGTTTGGGGAGCGCTAGAAATATTAAAATCGTTCTGGAAAGTCGAGTCATTAGTCAGTTCCTGTTGACCTTCTGTTCCCCTCGCCTAAGATAAATTGCATGTTGAAGTTCGCGAGCATTCGCAGTACTGCTGTAAATACAACATCAGATCGACTCTTCAGTTCTCCATAATAATATAGACTTTGCTTTTCGTTCAAGATTTTCTCTTCTCTCCACTCAGCTCCGACCAGAATCTTCCTTTGTTATTTTTAAACAAACAATTGCAGCGAAACGTGGGCTCTGAAGATCCCATCAATAAAGTTTTGACTGGAGTAAATCAAATGCTGTCCAAGCCAATGTTGCGTTTTTCGGTTTGTTTGCTGCTATTGTTTTCTTTTTTGTCTTTTCTATTGCTTCTTTGATTGTATGTTCGTTCGTCTGCAGATTCTATAAAATGATCTTTTCGTACCTTTAAATACAGTATTGTTTACAAAATGCCCATGTTAGTATGAAAGGGTAACTTGAATCAAACTTTTCAAATGTTTCATTTTCTTCAGCTTTTTTTTTTTTTTTTGGTCTATTCTTGTTTTGTTTTGTTTGTAAATGTGTGATGTATAAAGTTACACTGATTTTAGTCATCTTGTGAATAGCAACGATATTTCGGACTACATTCCACACCAAAGATGAATTTCGAAATTACCTCTATATCTGCATGGTTTGATTTACATTACTGAAATTGTGACGTAGATCGCCATGCAATGTTAAGTCACGATTTATATGCAAATAGTTTTAAAATACGCAATACCGTCAGCCCTGCGCATCAAAGGATCTAACCGTCATAAGTGTCTTGTTTCATATAAATCAAGATAACTGTAATATATCAACTTGCAAGTAATGCTCCGTTGCCAGTAACTTTCTTTTTTAAAAGTCAGAGAAGCATAAGTTCTGTGACGACGCGTAACACCAATCCATAATTCTGTCAATGACCCAAGAACAGCTTAATGCATTTCAAGGCATATAATTATTATACACACGATTTTGTTTCCATTCACGTTTAGTAAAGCAACATAGTGCACTGTACTGCTCAATTATGAACGCCATTTTAGATATCGAAGTGCGCAGCGCGATTTTCCTGCACAACATTGCACTACAACCTAATCAACCAATCGGCACTGGCTTTGTTGACCCAAAGACATTCCGTGGCAGTTACCGGTGTAGCTGTGCCAATTTCCCTCATTTTTGTTTTATTGGCGGTGAAGACATAAAACGATACGATACTTAATGACATCGTCTTATCTTCTGTGTCTGTGGACCTGACGTCCGCACGGGCACGCGATCACACCAGGCCATCAGACGAGGCGGGCAAGTGAGGGAGAAAATGAGATGTTGTGGGTGAGCGTTTATTGCCAGGGCAGCCGCTAGCGGAGAAGACGCTAAAAGCTCATCTGAGCAATAAAGACATGCAACGCGATAGCCTGAACGCACCCAGGTGTGTTCACCATCAGATAACATCCCAAGCCTCAAACAGCGCAGAGGTTGAACCATCAACACACGAAGTATCACATATTGTAATCTTTTCCCCAGATAATATTTATTGTTTATCAAATGGCAGTGAGTTGTTGCTTCCTTTTTCTTTCGGGTAAAACGACAAAAACTTTGCAAAACATTACAAGCCGACCACTGCCTGACAATCGTTGTTCTTGTCATAGTGGCTTGCCAAAAACAAGTCCATTTTGAGCAATGTCGTTATAGATCAAATCTCGCGGGATCGAGAAAAAAGCTACATAGGCCTATTTTTAAAAGACGTGAAAACAGAAAACAACACAAAGGAAGACCAAACGTCACCACCGCCACTACCACAACCGTCATCATCGCTACTGTCAACGTCAATTACAAATACAATAGGACAAAAACTATTGTTTTAATATAAAATGTTCATTGATTTTATAACTTTGCATTTAGCCTATAATTTAAATAACAGGCAACTGTATCTTCACTATAATAGTAATTATAATAATAATAATAATAATAATAATAACGACAGCAACAGTAATAACAATAATTTCTAGAGAATGACAACGAACAGTTTTCTGATTTAATTCTTTTTTACTATCATCGGCGCAATCATCGCTAATGTTGTCATCAGCGTTCAGAAAACAATAACAACAACAACAAGTGAAGGTCATTATTAAAAATTAATATTGTTATTTTGTTCCCTTTCTTGTCTGGGTCATCACTCTAACAATTTTTTTAAATCCTCGACATTTTACCCGGTGCTTATGCTTTGTTGTTGGTTGTTTTGTTTTGTTTTTTCTCCGGGCGGGTTTTTTATACTTGGGTGTATCAGACAGCCTGGCACCGTGCACAGTTTTTCCGCGATGTTACTATTGTAGTGACACGAGCAATGAACAATGCCAGCTGCTTCCTCTTGCTCCTCACGGTTTCCTTGTTGATTCAACGGTTGACTGAAAGAACAACTATCAGGGGAAAGTCACGGAATCGTACAAACACACAAAAATATTATTCTTCTTCCTCTTCCCTGATCTCCGTGTCCTTGTCATCTTCATGCTCGTGTCGGTTTTGTAGACCGGCACTGACTGTGGTCGCTGTATCCTGCAGTATAATTCTGGTGTAACAAGTAGACTTTTTTTTTTCTTTCACTCTTTCTCTTTTTTGGTCTTATTAAACATGTGGCAGCCATTGTGAAACGGTGTTAGAATGGTAGAGGGTAAAAGTGTGAGAGAGAAAGGTGGGAGAGAGTGGAAACTGGGGGAGGGGAGAGTAGATCGATAGATCGAAGAAGAGATTAGTCCCAGTCGATCATTCCGCCCGGCACGTGCAACTAATGCAGGAAGCACAGCCCCGCACTAATCTTGCACTTCCGCCAAGCGAGCCTTCCCAGCGTGCACCTACTCCAAACATGGCAGCTAGTCTCATGGAGAGTGCTCACATGGAGTTACACGTAGTTATCTTCCCCTGGATAATTCGAGCTCGTCAACTCTTGCATTCAGATGAGCTTTCTGTACAATTTTGACCTTTATCGTTTGATTCCGCCTTATCCCTATCATTACTTCAGCCTAATGTAGCTGAGGAGAATGAAATCATTAGCTAATTTCTCAAGCTCGGCGTAAGCCATGTACATCTACTTACTGACGGGATCGATTTTAAATCAGCAATTACCTGTTATTTTAAAGTCCGGAAAATGGCGTCATTTGAAATTTGGAATTAGACAGTCACGAAAACATGAATTATTTATGTGATTACGAGAAGTGATTCTCGTGCATATTCCCAGACTTAGACTAAAAAAAAAATATTTGGATGTCATTACGGGATGAAACGTTTTTCTTTATGCCGTCGAAGTTGAACACTGTAGTAACAACTTAATCACGATAAACATTACCGGTGAACCAGAAGGAGAAAGGATATTGGGGAATGAACGGACTTAAAGATTTGGACTTGTCAAGAAGGAAAGAAAACCGACTGGTAAATTACTT
Source organism: Onchidella celtica (assembly GCA_963931925.1). NCBI lineage: Eukaryota > Metazoa > Mollusca > Gastropoda > Systellommatophora > Onchidiidae > Onchidella > Onchidella celtica. Next base: position 36,426,876 of record OZ007571.1, read on the forward strand.
TAACAATGATTTGCCCATGTAAATAAATACTGAGAAACAAATTCAAACAAACAAACGAAATTACATCCTTCAAAACAGATGTGAAAGCAAATAAAGAAATACATCACAATTAAACAAATGGGCAAATTAATCAAGTGAATATGAAATTTCAAATATTTTACCTCTGTTTCCTGAAGCAAATTTCGAAGTGTTACAGGAAAACAGTCTTCAAGTTGCGGTGTTTGTTACAAATTTGTGGTAAAATACGAACCTTGTGTTTCTCTCATTTTAATTCCCACAAATAGAATATAATCGTTTTTCATAACCCTAACAGATCCGAAAGGGCCAAAAAATTTAAGCGAATATAGATTTTTCAGCCAAAAATATGAAGCAACTCGTGCAATAACTCCTGCCTTCAAAAAGTTATTTTGATTAGCTTTTCAGGGAATGTTTCTAATTTGTTCTTGTTGTTGTAGTTGTTGGAAGATATCACAGGGGATATCATTAGCTCATCACATAACTGTTCCAACAATCTACTGCAGCCCACTGAAGTTAGTTGTTCGACTTTAAAAATAAAAAAAAAGTTAAAATCAGCGTTTTAGATTAAGGATACATTTTGTTTTTTCCAGAAGTATCCAAAGGTACATGTTCAACTCTGAAAACACCATCAGGAAAAATTCCACGTCACTACATTGTTAACTGCTTCTGCAGACCTTTGGCAATATCTAGGTTATTTAATTATTTATTTATTTGTTTATTTATTTATTTATTTATTTATTTATTTATTTATTTATTTATTTATTTATTTATTGTTGATGGCCAAGTTTCTCGAAGATTGCGATTTGATTTTTTTTTTAAAAATGTACAAAATTGTTAAATAACCATGATCACGGTGATTCTGGGCTTAACTTAAGACCAGGTGCCTTGTTATTGTTTGGAAAATTAACAGCGAGAGGTGAGATGTGAGAGAGAGAGAGAGAGAGAGAGAGAGAGAGATTTTTTCTACTTAAGTGGAGTGTTATGTCAGTGGAAATGTGTGTGTGTGTGTGTTTCCAGTCTAGGATTTTCACTTTAACGATGTCAAGAGTACGAAGTAATCAGCTCTGACATCACCACCACCACCAACATCAGCACCGACAACAACAACAACACAATGTTAGTGTACTCGGCCCGGAAGTGAAGCTGACAGCGCGAGAAGAAAGTCCACCAATGTCACTGGATACCAGCTTTTACCCTAATGTACACCGGCCCGACCCCGCCCTGCCCTGCTCTGTCCTGTCCTAATGCTCACTCACTAGTCAGACATTCAGTGTAGAGATTGGGAAATAGGAAAAAAGGAGGAATATCTGTACATATTTACATCACAATCACGTAAATTCGCACCTTTGGTACACATTCACACCGAACAAGCTTTACACATTATTTTGTTCTAGCATTCATTTTGAGGACAGCATGGTAAACTATCGTAACTCGGTTTTTACAATTCTTTTTTTTTTTTTCAGGAGAAACAAAAACTGAATAACTTTCTGTGTTGGACAATAGTTACGATAAAAAAAGATGAAAAATATTTGACCCTTACTTTTCAGATTTTAACCCTCAACTTACAACACAGCCCGCGGGCTGGCAAGGGCTACATTCATGCCAAATATCTCATTTTTTTAATAAATTTTTTTTTTGGCGGGGGAGGGGGGGGGGGGGGTCGAGTTACGATGTTTACCATGCGGTCCTCGATGTATAAACTTTGCAAGGTTTGTTGATTTTGTTTTCTTTCATTCACATTTATTATTATTACTTTTTTTTGTGTAATCCCACAAGATCTAGAATCATAACTAAAAACGATGTATTGTAAAAATATTTCACATTGAAAACACAGTAATTCTGTCATCTTCGACTATAATCATAGGCAATAAAATTTCATGAAAAGTACGTTAAAGTGCCCTCCTTCTGCTAGCGAGAAATGTATTTTGAAAAAAAAAAAAATTTAGTCAATCGGTCGGTTTCGCTTGGATTCGCAGAACTTGCCCTTTTCCAATTTTTGAAAAAATTCCTTACCCAAAACAGCATCTTAAGATTGATGAAGTGCATAAAACGTGCCAACAGAAGCAATCAGGTACTGTTGTTCTTATTTTTGACGAATTAGAGATTTCTTTTGTGCTTTCTTGTTTGTTTGCTTAATCATATTTAAATTATATTTCGTTGAAAAGTCTGTTTAAATCTCATCTCCTGGGAACTTGACCCAAATATTTATTTCAAAAAAAAATTGGGGGAAAAAAAAAAAAAACTTCACACAAGCAACGCCCAACGGGGTATTCCTCTTTGATTTTCGATTCCTGGCCTACAAGATGAAGTTTGACACCAGGCTCGCGCTGGCGGTGATTTGAGAGCAGAGATCATGTGACCTAGTCCACTCAGGTCAATGCCATGATAACTTCCGGTCTACCGGTCATTAAAGAGGAAGAGAATGGCTGAAAGTGGAGTGATTTCCCCTTATTTCCGGGGCCGCCACAAAATCAATGAAAGGAAGAGTCGATCCGAGTCGTGTACTGGCCAGTCTGTCTTCCTTTGGGGGTCTCTTTTCTGTCCATCTCTCCCTTTACCTCCAGTTGTCTCCTTTATCTTTAAGCTATTAAAGCACTATTATCTTTCAGGATTTCGTAAATTGTGAAGGAGTTCTGTATGTCATCATCAAATCAACATAGTGGTAGTTAAATGTTGGTTTTTCAACCCACAAGATATCAACTTTTGCGTACAAAACTGCTTTCTACAGAAATTTGGCAAATTTGGCAAAGAAATCATAATTATTTTCTTTCGAGAATTACAATGTTCATTTATTACAGTTTCGTTAATTTTGGGTGAGATATCAATTTAATATGTTGTCAGAGAGCCGGCTGGATGAATCCAGTCTTGAGGAATTCCCATAAATTGTCCATGGATGTTTTATGTCCTCGGCTGGTACAGAGAACGTCAGAACTGTTTGACCAGGTCGTCTAATGTGACAGGATAATTCTCTTATCCTAGAATCATGGAAAAACAAACCTGTGCAAAATCCTGATTAAAGTCACCGGTGTAAGGATTACCTGGGACCCCGTTTTCTGCTTCCAAACTTTTGAGTTCCAAACCACATGACATAGGATCCCTATAGTCCGTAAAAAGGATTATATTAGCAGTACTTCTTGTATCTTAATGAAGTAAGGCTATATAGAAGTCTGTTTTAACCGTAACTTAAAAATGAAATCTAATCATATCAGTTGTTGGGTTAAGCTTACTAATAAATCTTTATATACTGTTTAAGCAATGTGCGTTTCCACTCGATTTTGTTTTTAAATAATAACAATAAAAATATTTCATATTTATCCCTCCGCGAAGAAAATTGGAAACAGTATTTTTCCTTTGAAAAAAAAAAAACAGTTTTTGAAAAACTCATAAAACCGGAGAAATCAATTTGCAATACTGCTGGGTGAACCTCCGAATAATTTTAGTGCCGAGTGTCGATGCACACTCTACACTAGGATTTCGGAAGTCTCTCAGATACGGGGGGCGATGGTGATAGTAGAATTTAACTATCAACACAACAGTGAAGATCTCATTCCCTGCCCCAAGGAAATAGCATGCACAATTACTGCTCACTGGACGCCATCTTAGCCTGCCCGCCTCAGGGGACGCTAGTCACCTCCCCCGTCATTAAGGGGTGATTTCCCCTGGATTTTTGGCGGACTTGACAAGTTGGTGACTCCCCGGCAGTTAGTGAGGGGATAGTCGGGCTAAACCACAACTGTCACATCACATCCGGATGGGGAGTGGGGGTTGGGAAGGAGGTTTGGGGGGGGGGGGTGCAAAATTCTCCTTGGAATGAGAGACGAAAGTATAGATGGAAGAAGTCGAAACTGATGGGGCACAGAGATATTACATAGAAAAAGTCCCATACTGAATAACCTACGCCTGGTCCGAAAATGTCTTTGGACAACTGATTAGTGTCTTCGTTCATTCGTTCGTTTACTGCGAATTTGACGCCGAAGAGGCCATTATTTTTCTTACATAGTGACCCGATCTCCACTTATCCACATAGTCATATAATATTGTTGATAATTATAAGAGGAAAAATAAGAAAAATCTGTACCCTGGAGTTAATGACCTCAGAGCCTCTCTGTGAGTTATACAGATTTAGCTTATCAGAATAGAAACTACTGCAGTCTTCATCTTCGTACATCAATTAAAGAGACTCTGGGCTTCATAGAACGAAAAGTATCACCTACCAAGAGCAAAGAACGTTTTACAGGTAGATATTTTTTTCTCATGAATTACTTCTGACATGAACAATATGGTTAAAGTTGGACCTCATCCGATTTTCATTATTTTCTTTTTGCCCTTTCGGGACGTCATTAGAAGGTGGAATTAGGTTTGTCCGACATAATGAAGAAGGAAACACTACATTTTGACATGACCAGATTTCGTATTTTTACTACATAATTTGGTTTGTGGATATCATACCCGATGCACTTGAATAACTTAATCACCCACAACGTCGAAACTGACAGTATTATTGACCCCAAAAACTTAAAGGATTTGACCAGCGAAACAATACCACAAAAAGAAACATGCAAATACAGATCTATTTGTGTAAATGTGAATATCGTGTGCCCCGAAAATTGCGAAGAATTTTTACCACTGAAGTAAGTAATGTTCACGCTTATATCCGGTACTGTTTTATGGTGGCACTGACTTATCTGTATGCGTGAAGGTGATCATAGTTTGGAGTTTGGATCATAGTGTGGCTAATGGAGTAGGTGTTTTGGTGTGTGGAGGGGGGTGCGTTTTTAAGTACAAATTTGTAACAGTCATAAATGTGTACAGAATTTCTTACATTCCATAATCAAATTCACATACTATTATCATATAATAAGGTCGACTTCTTCTCTTCGTTTGTTACATTTCTTATTTTTCTAAGTATTTTTCTCTCCTACTCCGCAAGTTCTTGGCTTATTTGTACAGCAAAATTTTTCCTCTCTCTCTCTCTCTCTCTCTCTCTCTCTCTCTCTCTCTCTCTTCTCTCTCTCTCTCTCTCTCTCTTTCTCTCTCTCTCTCTCTCTCTCTCTCTCTCTCTTTCTCTTTCTCTAAAAAGTCAGTTACACATTTATTTATTCCCACAACCCTCTGTTTTTCTGTCCTGTGACTGCCAATTCTGCCACCTGGAATAGATCGCACTTCGCCCTTCCCCTCCCCTGCTCCTGCCCTGTCCACGTCCACCTCCCTACCCACTCTTCCCCCAGGGTGTTTCGCTCGCCTGCAGGCCTGGCCCTCTCTACAACCCAAACACCACTCGGGATGTCCTCGCCATGGGAATAGATTATTTTCTCAGTTGTCTCCCTTGCAATGTCACCACAGACCTCACCCAGCGCTGGGGGCCGGGACATTTCAGTGGTTGGTGATACTGTACTCCTGCTAGGCAGTTTACCAAGCTCAAGTTGAATAGGCCAGCTATATAATAATAGTACAGAGCGACTGAAGACAGTTGATTTTTCTTAGAAATAGTAGGAGATATGATTATTTAAAATTGTATACCAGCTTATATTTGTAACAAGTATTTAGAAAATACTTTTAAAAACTTGTGAAATGGAACGACATAAATTTCCAAGAAATACTTGAGACGTATTGAAAAAAAAAAACTGTAAAAAGATACACATATAATATATTTAATGCTGTAAAGAAGCAGAAATTTGCCTAAAATACTTGGGAGATACACATTGAATTTAAAATTGTAAGTAACACTTCATTAATACGAAACTTTAACATGACCCGAGCAGAAAATGGAACGCTGAATATTATAAAGCTGTAGAGATATGAAATGTTCATGTTTTACTAGATTCTATATTAAAGCGCACAGCTTCGTAAATGGACAGCCAAACTGCAACGTTCATGCATTCAGATTTTGTTTCTGACTCTTTCGCATCCTTAAGTTTAGTTTCCTCGGCCTCTCTCATCTAAGACTAGTACTGTAGCTCACTAAGACAAATCCGAATCAAATCCGTCTTGTGTCGGTTTTGACTTCCTTTGAATCAACCAACAGAACAGATTTTGTTTCAATCTTATCAGTGCGCGAGATCCTCTATAACTCCATAGTCTACAACACCGAGGCAAAATAAACTTGGCTCTGCGCGCTTTTGGTCCAACTTTGATAAAATAATATGTGTTCGGTTCATTTCCTTTCATTAAGACAAAGTTCATTTTGTTCCTTTCTTTCCATTTCTTTTTACTGTCATATTTACCTTTGTCTCGGGGGACGGAGTTGAGAGAAAATTGAAAATTTTAATTCCAATAAATGATAAAATGAAATGAGTTATTGAAATTGTGTTCCTCTTCAAAACTGGACTGTTAATGGCGCACAAAAATGATCTAACTCATTACGACGAGCACCAAGAAAAAAAAAAAAAAACCACAACATTTGAGCCTTTACAAGGGGAACAAAAAATTAATGCAACTACGGATGTGTTTTTGTAGTGTTGGTAATGCGGTCCATTTGATTAATACACGCTCATATATCCTGCACTTTTTATGCGGTCGTAAGTGCACATGTGCTGCGCACGCGCGAGTGAATATGTGTGTGCTCTTTTTTTTTTTTGTTGTATGTGTGTGTATGTTTACGGGGATGAAACTGTTATACCAAAGAAGCTTTCGCCTGTTTGTTTGTTGTTTTTTTGTCTGTTATACAAGAGCTGTGAGGGGATAGGGGAGGATGTTAAAAGATGAGAAATAAATAGACACTGTGAGTGTATTGCAAATCCAGAACTATTGAAATGTTGAAGTGGTGCTTGACTTAATGCTGCCAGGATTCAGTTAGTTAATGCATGCGGACCGCCAACAAGCTCTCACAGATACTCCCCGTTATGTGCCGAATCAAAACATGTCAATATGGGCGTGCGAGCCTCAAGTGGAGATTAAGGAGAGTCCAGGCCTACTTGTAGACACTAACTTGAATTAGTTCTCCAATGATTTTGTTCATTTCTTTTACCTTATTGAGGAAATCCGCGGTTAAAATTCACGGTCATGTGAAGAGTGAAAGTCTAATGTAACGAAAATGATAAAATCCACCCCCCCCCCCCGCGCCCCCCTGCCAATTGTTTTAGCTACAAGCAGGCAAACACATAATTATATGGAAGGCAGTAACTGTCATAATTAACAATTAATTAATTACAACGATAATATTGATTTAGATTCTCAAACCAGATAAACAAACAACAGTGAAATAGAAAAAAAAGGATTTAAAGAACCGAAGAGTGTCCATAACATAATAGTTATGATAATTAATATGTATACATAGTATACAAATATTCGTACGTAGTATGTATGCAAATACAACGTCAATGAAAACAAGACAAGAAAAATCAAAATAAGAAAGAGAGAGGTGCAAATGCAAAGGCTCAGATCCTCCTAAAACAAAAACCCCTACACATTACATTATAAGAATTCCTATATCAACCATACCTGAGAATGTGAGAGATCTGAACTCAGTTGTAAGCGCCTGTCTCAGTGTTAAATGTTACCTCTACTCTGCAATTTCTGTGAAGATGACCGAGTTTAACGGACGCACTGATAACACAAATCATACACGGTAACTACTGTAGTAAGCGCGGTAGTTGTCAGTGACTATGGTAGTTATGGGAGTGATCGCTCGTAACCTTAGCAACAAGAACTGTAATACGTGTTATTTTGGCAGTCGTTGTAATAGTAGTGGTAGAGGCTGCAGTAGTAATTTGTACTGAAGTAGAAGTAAGACGTATGTATTTGTTTGATCCAACTCCACTTTTTGCACAACTGAGAAATTCGTCATTAAACGTTTGCGGCTTTAGTATCATGATAAGGAGTTAGAATAAATCGGAGCTGTGAAACAGTTGTGAGTGCCACAATGCATTTTAAACGTGTCAAAGTGTGCATTTGTTATACCTCTTCTACATACCAAAAGATCTCCAGTTTTTCATAAAATGTGGATAGAACAAACAAAAAACTAAGGTCGCGAGATGGTATGATGGTCCTGGAGATTAAAAACATAATGAGTCCTGTATGGAGATAGTCATAGTAGTAAAATCAAGAGTACTTTGTTGTATGGTAACTATTAGAGTGCAGTATGGAATACTGACATAAAAATGATGTAATGAGTATTCTGTAGTAGGAGCTATGGTAGTATAGTTTGGAGTATCTTATTGTAGTACAATGAGAAACTTATTCTGGTAATAGCTATAATAGTAGCGCAATGAGGAACCCTTGATGGCAGTAGATATAGTAGTACAATGACGAGTACCTGGTGGTAGTATTTATCGTAGGACAATGAGAAGTACTTTATTGTAGTGGGTAAAGTAATACAATGTGGAGTACTTCATGGTAGGAACTATATCATTATGATAACGAGTACAATCTAATGGTAGTTACAAGAGTACTGTGAGGGGTGCTCTTGAAAGAAAAAAGAACCAAAACTTTCTGAAATGTGAGACTCAAAAAGAAACCTGCAGATGCAGATATGCCAGGTTGTGTTCAAGGACTGCTGAAGTTGTGTTGGTAGGCTGGTTAATTCCTTCCAATATCAGAAGTAAAGTTACGTCTACATTTTGGTTAATTTTTTTTACTTTTGACATGAATTGATGAATCCTGTTATTGCCTGGCAATATTTAGATGTCTTTTCAAGTTTGGGGTTGCAACTGCACATGTTTTTGCCTTTTCCGTTTCATTTACAGCTGTACTTCCGGGTCACGAGGTAAACTAGCGTAACTCGTTTTTGAAACATTTTTCAGGAGAGGCCAAATAATCTTAACAATTCTCTTCATCAGACCTAGTAGTTATAATATGAAAAACGATATTTAACCCTTGATTTTCAGAATTTAACTCCCAACACAAGACAACCTGTGTGGGCTGTCAAGGGCTTTTTCATGCGTGTCATGTATCTCAGTGTTTCCAAAAAGTTGAGTTAAGATAGTCAGTCAACCATGCGGCCATCGGCCCATGAACAGTGTTTGATATATTAAGTTGTTTTTTTTTCCAAAATGTGCTTCCTGGCGTGAGCACGAGAGCAATACGGTAAACCTGCAGTAATACTCGCTCCTGTCAGTGAGCCTCTACAGTTTGGCTATAAAAGAGCTTGAGTGTTTATGAAACCTGGATAGTCCAACAGGTATTGTGAGTGCGACCGTCTGTTAGTATGTTTGTTTGTTTGTTTGTTTGTTGTTTTTTTTTTTTAATAGATATGGGAATTCCCGCTTGTGTATGGAGTGTACTGATTTATATGACATGGTTATGCGCCAGACCAGGAGCTCAGCGGGGATGCCTGACGGTGTCACTCAAGCGCGTGCCATCAGCTGTCTCACGCCGACATTCTGGTAATCTCGACCACAAAACTGCAACAGCTCATCTCCAGGCCCCAGTTCTCAATCCCTCCCCCCCCCCCACCCCCAACTCATCCTCCCACCACCTCAACCAACAACACTCGTGTACACACACACAGACAAACACACGCAAGAACACAAACATACACACAACATCACCTATCACCATCATTGATCCGCTTCCCAGCGGTCCGTTCCCCCCACCCCGCACACACACACACACACTACCGCGCTCTGATGCTTGGCGAGAAATTAACATTTTTTCCATGGAGAGAAGTGAAGTCCATTAATAACCTATTTCCCGCTACCGTGATCAATTGCCTGTCACGGCAGCCGATTGCCATCTTCCCTTCCCTCCCCATCCTCATTTCCCCCACTCATTTTCTCTCTCACTCTCTCACTCTCTCTCTCTCTCTCCTCCCCTCCCTTCCTCATTTTATTTTACCCGACATGGTCCAGGCACTTTCTGAAGTGGTTACCTGCCCTCACCGAGGCCGCGTCACGTGACCGTGCCTTGATCGTCTGCCGAAACGACTCCGCAGCAGACGTCTCTGCCATTTGGAGATTAAAGGTGGGCGTGAGGCTGGATGAATTTACAGCTATTAGCATTTTATCACCAGAAAAACTCAACAAGAATGCGTGGAGGATGGGAGACACATTTATTAGACTCATCCATCCAATTCATTTATCAAAGTCATTTTATGTTCCACGCTTTTCCTCTTAGTATTATTTTGGAGTTGTTTTTCTTTCCTTCTTCCACTCCCTCTTTCTCTCTCTCTCTCTCTCTCTCTCTCTCTCTGCCCCCCTCTCTTTCTGCCCCCTCTCTCACGGTGATCTTCCTTTTTTGAATATGTCTACCCCCCACCCTTCCTTTCAAAATAAAATGAGATGAAAATAAGTTTTTGTTACTATTGTTGTTATTATTATTAATTTAATATTTTATGGTGTTTGTGATGAAGAGGAAGACAAAGGCCAGCTAGCTTAATTACAAAATCTGAGTTCATAGGCTGAATATGACAATACCGGTGATGGCAAAACTAAGCTCATATTTATGGTCGTAAAACTTCGGGAAAATGCCGAATGGGTGTTGTTTTGTTTCGCTGTGATTTCCTCATTTTTTAATGCCAGAGAGCCTGAAACAACAACGAAAAAAAAAAAATTATTATAATAATAAATAAACTTATCTCATTTGTAAGTAACCCAGCACATGTTACAAATTTGAGAGAGCTGAAAAATTGATAGTTTGAATGTTGTCGAGATGCTCTATAAAAATTGAGTTAAAAAAAAAAAACGGTGGGAGTGCGTTCAAATCTCACAGTGCAAATGTGGAGCATAGTAGATTGATGTGTGTAAGGACTAGAAATTCGAGAAGGCACCATACAATATCTCTCTCTCTCTCTCTCTCTCTCTCTCTCTCTCTCTCTCTCTCTCTCTCTCTCTCTCTCTCTCTCTCCTTTATTCTCTCTTTGTCTCTCTTTGTCTCTCTTTGTCTCTCTCTTTCCTCTTTCTCTCTCTCTGTCCCTCTGTTCTCCCTCTTCTCTCTCTCTCTCTTCTTCATTCTCTATGTCTCTCATTGTATGTGTTTGTGTGTGTATTTCACTTTCTTTCACTCACGCAGGCCTGCTATATAACTACACAAACACCAATACACGCCTAAGTATTTCCAACTGCACAGAAAATTGAAGTGTTCTTGTCACGGGCTGCCCAAAATGTCAGATCAAAGGGGAAATCTCAGATCTCAGATAGCTGAAGGTATGTCTCTTCTCTATTTCAATCTACCTGGGCAATGGACAACTGGCGAGTGCTTGGGAATTTCTCCATTTCTCTCTCTCTCTCTTTCTCTCTCTCTCTCTCTCTCTCTCTCTCTCTCTCTCTCTCTCTCTCTCTCTCTCTCTCTCCTTCTCTCTCTCCTTCTGTCTGTCTATCTCTCTCTCTCTTTCCATAATTATGCTTGGTATTTTTCACTCTTCACATAATTTTCAGGTTTTTCTTTTCTATATTATTCATTTGTTCCTTCCGCTCTAGTGTCGTTTTTCTCCGTTCGTTCTTTTTTTTAATCATTTTGTTATGTTTTCGTAAAGTCTTTCTGTTCTCCATTATTTTGTTGTTGCTTCCTTGTTTTTTCCTTCCTTCTATATTGTCTCTATACTCGTTCGTTTATTCATCTATTTATTTATTTATATTTTTATGTCTGTCTATTCCTCTCATTGTTGTTTCTTCGATCCGTCTGTCTTATTCCTCTGTTCATTTGTTTATTCACCTGTTTACGAATTCATGCGATAATACAGCATGCTGGAGTCTTCTGATGTAGCATAAGGTTACAATGTTTTCAGTTCTCTTACGTTCGCTCCGTGAGTCCATCAGTAAAGAATTAGAACCAGCTCCTACAATTGGTGACGAATACTCTAGTTTTTTTTTTGCTGGAAGAAGAGACAAATGAATATGACGGCGGCAATCTGTCTGTAATTGTAGCTGGCAACTCACTAGGACAATCTGCCGCTCCGAGCCGGCTCCTGGAGTGGCTGACAAGGGGACCTCAGCCGCTGCAGAGTGCTGCACGAGAGCTTGCATCAAGTGGATAAATGCCGCGCAAAAAACCGGTGCGCAAAATCACGAGCGTAAATTCACGGTGGTAAATACGTAACCACACACTTGAGTTTAATGACAAAGTGGCGTGATAGAGAGGGTACATCTGACCCACTGGTCTTCTATTCTTCCAGGAAAGACGAACAAAAATAGAAAGACTTCTGTACGTCAATGAACACCACATTACATAATCCAAGAGAACACAGGCTATCAAACGGGACATCTTACAAAGTCTTTCACGCTGATATTATGATGCAAAAGGACTTTCGAAAGAAAAAGGTTTCGCCCCCCCCCCCCCCAAAAGCTGCAACAAAGGTAGTAGTAGCAGCAGCAACTACAACAAAATTGTTCTACAATCTTCATTAAAGATAATTCTTTAATTTGGACCATTCTTACTCCCACGATAGTTCGTTCTCTTGTCTTGAATCACTACCACCACTATCTGTTCTTCCTTCTACTACATTTTTCCAACATGTCTAACAGTTTGCATGCTTGAAAGCACCACATTATACGCCCACACTGAAGACTACGAATTACAAGCAACAGCCACTGCCATCCCCATTCTGACAGCGTCAGCATCCTAACATCAACATCAACAAAACAGCAACGAAAGCTCAAAATTATACCTGTGTTATAGTTTATGATCTGGTGGAACATCGTCAAAAAAATCAATAATTATAAATTATCTGGTTTTGCCGTTTAAAGACCCTGTGTTGTCGATAGGACAAAACCTATCAAATGAACATTTCCTGCATTATCCGTTGAACCTACACTAGCATGATCTACATCGTAACACCGAGTTAAATCTTGTCTTTCCCCTAAGCATTCAGTAAGTTAATACAAAGAAATGTTTTTATAGACCATGTGAACATAATTATTGGTAATTATTGTTGGGAATACGTTCCTGCTACTTTACTAGGTCATTGGGTTAAAAAGAATAGCTTTCCTGGAATATTTACAACGGATTAATTTCTCAGCTAATCTATACATGCCTGACCTTTTCGAGCAAAATATAATAATATGTATATATATTCTATGTACACATTTTTACTCAGTTTCCCTTTAAGGTCATTCAGAATTGCTGCATTTTCACTGCGATTTGGTTATGAACGGGAAGAACGGCTTAAGAGCATTATTCTAACTAAGGTAAAATGAAGTTAGGAGTAAATTGTGGTTGGAGTTATGACAAGGAGGGTTGAAGAATAGAAAAGGGGGAGGCAACGAGAGGAAGACCAAATGAGTCAGAACAGAAGAATGTGATCGGAGAAAGGAAAGAGGATCGAGGGGGGGGGAGGGAGAGAGAGAGAATGAAGTAGAAGAAGAAAAAGAGAGGGAGAAGAAAATAAACGAAAGAAAGACTCTTTTGTTTTCATCATCAACAGAACAGCCACTGCCACATGAATATAGAAAAAAACATCGATAGGAATTATTGCAAGGAGATAAAAGCAAGAACAAAAAGAAATGGCTTTTGTTAGGGGACCGTGGTATGTTACACAGCAACCTTTAATTGAACAGTGAACGTAACTCCTGTATTTTCTCTATTCGGCTTTGTTATAATACCACGTTCTCCTAATAACAGCCAAAGCAAATAACCAGCAGCAAATGCACACTTGCATGTCCCATATTTCTAAGCACGGAACAATAGAATAAACAAATGAAGACGATGACACTGATTTGTGACAGAAGACTTGCATATGGACCTTGTCAAATCTGGATGTTAAAATCCACCACACTCTGTCATTATCGTGAGCAAGGAAAACAAAATGCAAACAACAATAACAACAACGATGAAACATTCATAAGCGCAGCAGCAGCTACGGCAGCCGGCAGCCGGCAATCGGCAATCAGCAAAAGCCGGCAACCGCCACGACGCCGGGACGCAGCCAAGGATGGAGTTTGAGTTTGACAACAAGCTGTCATCGTGGGTATTCTCCAGTTCTGGAGATCAATCCTTCAGACTGGCCGAGACTTCAGCTAAAGAGCACTTGCCAGGGAGAAGACAGCGTTAAGCAAGCGTCGCACAATCAATTGTACAGGCCGACCAAGAAGAAGAAGAAGAAGGAAGAAAGAAAGTAAAAAAAGATTATATAAAAATCTGACATCGATTTGAGCAGGTAGAAATAAAGCCCGGGATCAATTCTGAAGTGAAAGATGTCATCACTCTGGGCTCTGTCTTAAATCTGCAGGTAATTTAGAGTTTTCTTCTCTCAAAGTTGCTTTTTTTTTTTCCTCATTAATTTGACAGGCTGCAATCAGGCACTGAATCAGAAGTCTTTCTGTATAGGTTTTAAACTTATTTCCTCCGCCCCTTTCTCTCTCTCTCTCTCTCTCTCTCTCCCTCACAACATTCTTCCTTTCTTTCTCTCTTTACTTTTCAATACACTCAATGTCTTTTTCTTTTGTCTCTCTCTCTCTCCTACCCTCTCAACATACAGACACCTCTCTCTCTCTCTCTCTCTCTCTCTCTCTCTCTCTCTCTCTTTCTCTCTCTCTCTCTCTCTCTCTCTCTCTCTCTCTCTCTCTCTCTTGCTCTCTCTCTCTTTTCTTTCTTCCCTTCTTCTCTGCCAGGTTCCCATTTTCAGCATATTTCTCTCTCAATCTGCTCTCTTTTTATGCCTCTTTGACTGTCTCTCACCCCCTTCTTCATTACTCTTTTTGTCCTGTTTATTCCTCCCTCAGCGTCTTCCGTCCTCCTCCTCCCAGCTCCATACTGTAAGCACAGTCCAATTTCCACCAACTGTCTAGAACGCCCTTCATTACCCCATAACTCATTAAGAGAAACTTTAAAAAGAAAGAAAAGAAGAAAGAAACTCCAATTTGTTAACGTTGCGTTTTTAATGAGGGTTTCCGCAGATTGAAGTTCTTTAACGGTAATTTCAAGGGATAGCAAAGTTTCGGGACGTTTCTGCAGCTTGAACGGCTTGATCCAGATTTTTCTTTAATCCGAATTCGCATTGAAATCTGGCATTAAACGTGTTACGGTGACTAACAACACTGTTATTACCACTGTTTTATTTCAAAATTGCAAGATTTAAACAGGACCTTCGATACCGTTAATTACTGGATCCTAACGGAGCTTTTCTTCGACCTCTCCCCTGCCCTCCCCTCCCCAACCCTGTGCCACCTGATCCCCTCCACGATTCGGAATATCTTTTCGTCATGTTGACGGATAATCAACACAATGATTGTCATCTTGAGCCGTTACTGCGAATAGGTGCTTTGTGGCATAAAATATCAACAAATTTGGCTAAATTAAAAGTGGTAAATGCTCGGCAGTTGTCCGAAAAGTACAGAGAGCAGGAAAAGAATGCATGAAAAAGAGATATTAATGTATTTTCTTCTATCAATGACAGTGACGTCGAAAGAACAAAATGAATAAATGTAGTGAAGTTTTTGAAACTAGGTCAGTTATCTCAACTGGTTCGGAAGTGGAAATTATTTATTGATTTATTTGTTTATGTATTTATTTATTCATTTATTTTATTTTACGCAACGAAATTATCAGAAATTAACATTGTTTTGTAAAAAAAAAAATTCGTAGACACTGCCAAGTTTTCTAAAAATCGTTTTCACTCTGCTTGTCAACTGCTTTGGAAATTTCAAGTGAATCTGAGAAAAAATTAATAAGACTGCAGTGGGTAATACACCAGCTCAGATTTGTCTTCTTATTATACCTGTGGAATTGTTTATTTATTCTATTAATTCATTCAGTCATAATATATTCGTTTAGATTCATTCATTCATTCATTCATCCATCCATCCATCCATTCATTCACTGAGGAGAGGTGTGAGAAAAACAATGACAATTCAGAAATGTTTAAAAAAAAAAAAAAGCATTGTCAAAGAAAGCTATCGAAACTAGACAATGTACAAATGTTGAAATGAAAGCATGTCAGTGGAGGAAGATAAAGAGGATGTCACGTATAAAGCAAGTCGCCTCAAGTTACTAATTACGGTTTTATACCTTATATGTAGGCGGGCAAATCTTGAGACCCATTAAAGTCAAATACCGAATTCTCTCACAAAAATTCGCTTCTTTCTTAATTTTCTCAGCGACAGGTAAATTTATACGCTCCTTCATCCAGATAAAGTCCTCACTCCACGGGATTACGTGGGCTTAATCTAGTATAATCTATTTACAGAACAATAGCCCAAAATATCGCTGGGCTTTCACCAGTGGGATCTAGAACCCCCTTCAGTGTTGCGGTGTTGTAGACAATTTGGCACGGCTTAGAGCCAGTAAAGCAGCTTTTTTTGCGTGTGTGGTTTTGTTCTTTGGAGAAAATACTTGACACTAACTACCTTGAAGACCCTTCATAGGGCTTTACTACGTCTCTCTCTCTCTCTCTCTCTCTCTCTCTCTCTCTTTCTCTTTCTCTTTCTTTTTCTCTCTTTCTCTCTCTCTCTCTCTTTTTCTCTCTTTCTCTCTCTCTCCTTCAAATGCGCCCCTCTCTCTCTCTGTCTCTGTCTCTTACTCTCACTCTCTCTTTATTACCTGTCCTCTCTCTCCCTCTCTCTTTCTCTCTTTCGTCCCCATCTCTCTCCCCCGTCTCTATCTCTCACTCTCTCTCTATTTTCTTCACATGCGCCCTCTCACTGTTCTCTCTTTTCCTCTCTCTCTCTCTCTCTCTCTCTCTCTCTCTCTCTCTCTGTCTCTCATGCACAGGCACACGATTCATCTTTTATGAAAGCTCCCATCTGCTGCTTTAAAAATTTACTTTTTTTTTGCGTGATTTTAACAAATACCATACACACACACACATATACAAAATTTGTATTCCGTGGACGTCCTTCAAGGATCTTTCCATTCGAGTTGCGGCAGTAGGAGACGAGCATCCGAGGTAATACCGTGGTCTAGAGGCAAGGTGCTCGCCTCTCATGCCGAAGGTACCCGTCCGGGTTCGAATCCCGGTCGGCGCAGGCATTTTGGAATTTGGGGATTTTAAAAAAATATTTTCATGTCCCTGATCCTATGGTAGGTAGGATCAAGCACCTAGTCTTGTCGGATAAGAATTCGGAGGGCCTATGTGCACGTTGCGGACGTTAAAGATACCTTGGCAGTTCGAAATCGGAAAGAGCAGGCCGAACAGGCCGCTGCCCGTGCAAAATTGTAAAAAAAAAAAAAAACAACCAAAACGAATCTTTACCACAACAAGAAAAAGTGAGGTGTAAATGCTAAGTGAGGTGTAAATGCTAAGTGAGGTGTAAATGCTAAGTGAGGTGTAAATGCTAAGTGAGGTGTAAATGCTAAGGGCAGCGAAGCTCCTAAAATAAAGACCTAAACACAGATGGACGTACGAGTTGTTTATGTGGTTGCCAATAGATCTTTTGTTAAAAATACTGTGTTGGTCAAACTAATGCAAAACAGACTGTCTGGAATAGTTTATGAATGGGAATAAGATCTGAAATATGTGAGGGAGCAGGGGAAAATTTTGAAAGGTGACATAAAACCGCGATTTTATATTCTGTTCTGGCTGTAACCATAGTTGCTAAATAGTAGGTAAATCAGTGAAGAAATAGGAATATATGGCAGACTTGTCTGGAATATCAAATTCAGCCTTGCAGATCTCAACTCCTGAACTCCGTATTACATGCAATATAACATTATGTGACCCGGCATTCCTAATTAAATCCTCTCTGACCTGACCACGATGTAGCACAATGCTTGAAACTGGTCAGTATGAGAAATGTGGCGATGACGCAGTCGCCACAGGTCAACTGTTCAATATGTCATTACTTTCTGATTCTTCAGAAACTGCGACGTGTTCTCGCAGACGGTCGAGTAATTACCAGATAATAATATAGCTCCTTTTTCATATCTGGATGCCACACGTCCGTTTACACTACTTCATATCAAAGGAAATCATCTTTACTGTATTTTTTATTGTCATTCCGGTACCCCTTCTTTTTTGTTCCCCTCACTAACACCCCCCCCCCCCCCAAAAACCCACTATCCGTACTTCAGGATCGGTTTTTGTTTGTTGGGTTTTTTTTTCATTTCTCCCGGTTTTTTATTATTATTATTATTTTAGCTTGGCGGAAACCTTGCAATGTCTTCATTTTCATTTGGATTTTACCTTTCCTCTCGGAATTTATTCATTTATATATTTGTTGTATACGTAGATCTTTGCAGAACATATTGTAAGGGAGGCCGAGGAGAGGACATTTTTCTAGGGAGATGGAGATAGGGGAAGGGGTATCTGAAGAGCTATGCTTCTGTTGTCCAGATTGGGCAAAAAGGAAAATTTGTATGTAACCCCACAGTTTTTCTGTGGGTTTTTTTTTTTATATCCTGTTGTCCAGAGTGACTGCAGCCTCGGCGTTTTATACCTACACACTCCCTGGTTCAAAATAGCGGACTTCGACAGGTTTATTTGTTTACATTCTTTCAGTTGCCCGGTTCCAGATCAGGCAGAGGTCACAGTGGTCGTCTTTTGCAAGTTTTGCGTAATTCCTGTTCACAGCCTGTTCCCACATTACTGACTGAAAAAGCTAATGAAAAGCCGGGTTGTTATGAGTTAATTGGGGGAGGGAGCGAAGGGTGGCTGTAATAACGAGAGGTGGAGTCCTTTAGCCGTAAGCTTTCTTTTCTAGCACAATAATCCTCGACAGTTTCGGTTCTAATGTGGAAAAATAATCTCTAGTTGACACGACTTCATAGCGGTTCTCGCAATGGGACAAAACAGGGGAGATGTAAATATATTCTGTGACATTGCATAACAACAATCCCTTTGCATACTCAGAGCACACAAACAATAACTGACTGATTAGTACTAGAGATCAGAGCTGTTCTATGGTGCTCGAGAATGTAAGGTTAAGAGATGTGATTGGTCATAGCATTTATGAAATAATGACCTTTTTCATAGCAATGGTGAGCATTTTCGGTTAGCTTCCCGTGGGTCAGCGGTCTGAACTGAAACATGAAAAACAAAACAATGGATTTTTTTGTTTAACATAAACGTTAAGTCATTGTAAGTAATAAGAAACTTTATAAATAATTGTAAGCCAATAAACTTATGTAATGAACGATGTATAATTATTACGATTAATGGGCCATTTTATTTCCGACTAGCATTTTCTGGCCCGTCCCTCACTATTCTGACTCTTTTTTTTTTTCAAATTTTATTTATTACTGTTATTATTATTTTAATTTGTGAAGTATCAAATGACAACAGTTCATCAACTAGGGTATCAAAAGACCATTGTGAGAGCCTGTAAGCCGTGCAGTGGGAACTATGAGATCAGTGAGCCATACCTCCCCGCGACTAATTCAGACTAAACGGGCGCGTTCAGCTGTGTGGAACGGGCGGAGCAGCACGGGAAAACAGCTTACCTAGCGCTCAAACCTTCGTCCACTGACCAGTGTTGACCAGTGTCCAGGCGCAGTGCTCTACCTGCAGCCTGGGGCCATAGGGTCAGTTCTCCTGCTGGTCAGTTAAACAAGCCATGCTCAGAGTTTACTCTACTGGCCAAGCATTGACCGCTGAATGCACATGCTGCGGGCTACGAACTTGTCTATCAGGCAGTCATGATCTTCGCTGATAGACCCACAGACCGAAGCCCCCCCCCCCCTCCCCAATTTCGTTTGTCATCGTCTTCCATTAACTTCCCCTTCAGTTTTGTTGTATATCATCACCATCATGGAGGTCCCTCATAATCTCGACGATGACCTATCTGGAAAGTCAGTTCTATACGTGAATGGCTCCGTAGCCCAAATTGGGATTTGCAGAGTCGTGAGCATACAGGGCACTGGATATCTGTCGTTGTCGCAGTATAACCTGTGCGAAAATGTTTTTTGAAGTGCAGGGCCGTTGCACAAAGCCAATCCCACTCTCTCGGCCACAGAAGTTGTTTGGTACTGGTGCGATGTCGCACATATCCACACCAAAAGGCCTGCAAACATTTTCCTTTTTCTTGATGGCCTCACGGTAGTCTTGTAGGGCTAGGACTCCAACTGCCTCTCGGATTCCGTCCATTTGTAGATTCACCAGTACAGTATGTTGTGGATCAGTGGACACTCGTAACTGACAGTTGCTAGCGAGCCTTATAAATAATTCACTCCAAGCTTGCTAACGGGAAGTGTTTGTCTAGGGTACAGATAGAAATTTAAGAGGTATAATTATGTGAGCGGGTGGATGGATGGATGGGTGAGTGTGGGTAAGTGGATGTCTGGATGGATGGATGGATAGATGGGTGGAGGATGGATGGATGGATTGATGGACAGGATAGATTGATTGGGTGATTTTGTGGAAAGATAGACCGGTGGGAAACATGTAAATAATAGATAGATAGATAGATAGATAGATAGATAGATAGATAGATAGATAGATAGATAGATAGATAGATAGATAGATAGATAGATAGGTAGATAGATAGATAGATAGATAGATAGATAGATAGATAGATAGATAGATAGATAAATAGATAGATAGATAGATAGATAGATAGATAGATAGATAGATAGATAGATAGATAGATAGATAGATAGATAGATAGATAGATAGATAGATAGATAGATAGATAGATAGATAGATAGATAGATAGATAGATAGATAGATAGATAGATAGATGGCAGTAGCAAGGATGCAGTAAGGTGCTATGTGATGCCGACTCAAGAGGTGTCCATGTGCGACACGGCTGTTACTTCCTTCCCCCCACCGTCAGCTGTGTATACAGACATAAGTGCCGGGCTGGGGCGGGGAAGGTAGAGGATGAAAGTAGAGAGGCCTTTGGGGTGGTCCCTCATTTCCTTCCCAGCAAGCTCACACACATGGGTGTGCTTGTACTGGTCTAATCCATTACACAGTGACCTGAATAGACGATCTAACATCTGTAACAAGTTCGTGGGTTGATTGTTTTTATTATGTAGGTCATTGGAAGATTTTCGGGCATTAAATCCATCCTTTGTAACTGAGACATGAATTTTTACCTGAAATTTTTCACAGAATGACCAGAACAGACTGAATCACAAAGAATGGCGTTGTGTATACGGAGCGTGTGCTATATTGTTATATTCCTATCTCTTCAATGAAAAAAGTACGAAGTTATTCTTATTCTGGGGCGCTTGAGGACAGTAAGCGAGATTTAAGGGTTCCTTCGCAAGTAAAGGGTTATAACAAACCGCTTTTGAGCCTTGGAGTGTCATTGGTATCATTTTATTGATACAAAGTTGTTTTGGTGGAGACTGGAAATTGAGCTGTTGAAACATTCAAATTCATCACAGCCCTACATGAATTACTGTACCACATCCAGAAGTCTGTGGATGGAAAAACATTCAATTGTAAAATGATTGAAGGTCAGCAAGCACAGTCGGTCTGCTTATATTATGTATCTCCCATTTGTCTGTCTGTCTGTCTGTCTGTCTGCTTTAGTCTGGGTCTGTCATGTTATAGGCTGGGCGTATTCCTAGCTGGGTGGATGACTGGCAGGGTGGGTTGATGGATGAACGGGTGGACGTTGGGACTTGTAAAGAGAGACTGATAGGTAAAGAATACAGATCAATAAGTAGTGCAAAATCAAGGAGAGGGGCAGAGCTGCTTCATGTTCATACTGCTAGTGTTGTTTACAGACATTCAACTCTCTCTCTCTCTCTCTCACTCTCTCTCTGTCTCTCTCTCTCTGTCTCTCTCTCTCTCTCTCTCTCTCTCTCTCTCCAAAGGTTTCACGTACTCTCCACTGCCCGAGCCTCGTGGATCCGCCCGTCTTCGTCACAAATCAATAGCGTTTCTATCATGGCCGACTATCTTCTTCTTTATAGACGCAAAAACTGATCTGATTTATCGCCCTTGATTACAGCATCGCTGTCACGTCCCCAAAGGCCAAGTTCTAACGTTACACAAATTCGATACGTCTCCGCGTCACATCTCAGAGGTAAAATGATCCATTTTCACCTCAGTTCGCACCATCGTCCGTCTCTTTACCGGTAAATAGACAAAAATACATAAACAGATCTTTTGACTTGCCTTCACGCAAACACACACGTACATACACTCACTCCAGTCCAAGCGTTAAGTTCTGTCATCAAGGGAAGCCACTCTGTCTGCAGGGAAGACAACTGCCTTGTGCAGACACTTTTGTTCCCCTTCAACCACTTGACAATTGTCTCCCCTCGCGTCTGTCCATGTTCCAGACTCATACACTCTTGCAGGTTCTTTGAGAAGAAAAAACATGATGCTTCTCAGACATATTCCTCCTCTCTCGATGCAGTTTGGAATGCAATCATCTTTTTTGCTGTCTGTCGTGTTCGTTTTCTTCCTTTCGATCTACCTTATCTTCCTTCGATCTTCTACCTTCCAACATTTTAATGACTTGTTCTTTGCGTTTCTAGTATAGGACAGTTTGTGTACATTATGACTGCATGTCTTGTGCTAAAATCTTGATATTGAGTCATTTATTTGTGGGTGGGGGTGTGAGGATGGATGAGATTCCCCTGTCCATCATATCAAATTTTAAATTACACATTTCTATGTGTTTGTGTGTGTGTGTGTGTGTGTGTCTCACCCATCTCTCCCCTTCCCTCGTTCTCTGACAATTTTTTCTTCGTTTCCCTTTCTGTTTTATCCTTAACATCTATATGCAGTATAGTCCAGCCTATGCCCTGGCTTATCAAAATATGCTTTCCTCAAGGTCTTGACATACGTTATTTTATACTTCATGATAATTTAATACAGCGCCGGAAATTTCCGCGAAACTGCAGGAAGGCGACACTGGACGAACTAAACTTATTTTTCAAAACAAAGACGGGAAAAGCTAGGCTATTGAACCCGACGGGAAAAGCTAGGCTATTGAACCCGACGGGAAAAGCTATGCTATTGAACCCGACGTGGAAAAAATACGGCTCAGCTTTGGAAATTGTCCTCGCTGAGCAGAACATGTAGATCCACTCACAATTTCATTCGTCCATCGCGAAATATAACAATATTTTCAAGGAATTTAGGTGAAAAACTCGTGTTTCTAGATTTTGTGATTGTCTCTGAGCTCCTGGAGTAGGTTATTTACCACTTCGCTGTTATTTACCATACATAGAGTAAATTGCAATAATTCTGTATAAGAAAGAATGTTAGGCGAAACTACTCCTGGGCACTACAAGAAGTATACCACAAACTATCAATCAGTGTGTACTATTACATGATGATGGCTGTATTATAGTCCTGTGTCATTCTACCCCTGTGTAAAGTCTCAAAATTCAAACATTTTATTAAAATATTTCCTACTCCTCCAGTTTATGTAACCTACGAAGGTAAATTTGATAGGCATCAGTCTTCGTTCACCGAAGAGCTCTGCTCGTCTCTCACAACTAGAACATCTTGTTCCCATTCCTACCGCTGACTACTTATACTTTCAGCGTCTGTGAATAAAGAACATTTTTTTTCTGCACAGTGGGAATTTCCTTGTTGTGGATCAAGATCATGTTTCCTGGAGCTCGGCATGGCTGCTCGTTGAGTTCATGTTGAAGCAGTTGCCCGTCACAGACAAACTGTGCTCATCTGCCGTTTTTTGTGTTATTCGAGTCCTGAAATGAATGCCAAACATATTTTCTAGTCTGTTACGCGTGTTCTTCCATTGAAAAGAGGGAAGGAGTGAGAGAAGGGGAAAAAACGCATGAAAGGTTAAAATAAATACAGAGAACAAGAAAGAATAAGGCTGCCGGTGGTTGAAGGGGGAGGTGGGTGGGTAATTAGACAACTAAAAAATGAATGCCCTTGGAATAGGAAAAAAATGTTTGAGAGGAATTCAGGCTTTAAAAAAAGGGGCCCAGTTCTTACACAAACAGATACAGAGCAAGAACTTTGTATGGACGATCAGAATATAATAGAGCTATGCCCAGTTTTATCATATTATTACTTCCTAGTTTCAGAGAACTTTCAGGTAACTTCATATCCAACGAAGGTCAACATTGACTGAAAACTCTTTTAAATATTTGCACCTTTCTTGATGAATAGTATGTGTAATTCGAAGAACAGCGTGTTTATATAGTTTGGTATTGCACTCATGCTATTCTTGCCTTTGTCACCCATTCTTATTTTGGGGTACGATTTCCATTAGTGTTACGTATATACTGTGCATTTTATCATTGCCTTTGGAGATGTGATCTTGTACTGATTGAAATACAGCACTGAATGACTGAATGGCAAGATATATCATATCTTTTTTTTTCTTTCTCACTTCATTACGTTCATCAATACCACAAATTACAGTGAGTTAATAAAACATCACAAACCTGCTGACGATTTATATGTCATTCAACCATTCACATCATTCCGCGTGATCATTCATTTTCTCAACTACGACTCTCGTCGCTAGGAAAATAATACACGCAAGATGCACTCCCTTAACTCAGAATATTTTAGTCTAAAAAGGTGATCATAGTGCATTCCTATAATTAACTGTATTTATTTTCAAATTTATCACACATGTCAAAGTCGGCAAAGCATCATGAATCCCATTTGAGATGGCAATGGAATATAGAGTTAGTTTTCAAAGCAGTCATAATATTCACTGCCTCCTTCTTCTCTTTCCTCCTTTTCAATTAAAGAAATAATCAAATCTAGACTTGGCCAGGCAGCATAAATCAAACTACAGGCTTTGTTCCACATAAATTCACACGGTCTACGGAAAGTTCAACCGTGCATCAGTGCCAAGAATCCAGTGTTAAACCTTGGTATTTCTATTGACCTTTTGCGCGTCTGCATGCAGGGCCGTTATTGAGAAAGAGGACACCCGATTACGGGCCTGCTTATGCGTGTCAACATGGCATAGAAAGGCGGGCCACCGAGGGCCACAGAGGGCCACAGAGGACCCCAGCGTGCCATACTTAACCAATCTGAAGAAGAGGACTTCCCGCAGGCGAGTTTTAATAACATTATATTGTTAGATTCTATAGGCAAAACAAGACGTGAATGTATTGCTACCGTATGGAATCATTGGTCTATTCCAGGGATGAAGCCAGGCTGAATGATGTATAATCAAGAGCTTTTACTAACCTCTTCCTCCTGCTCTCACCCGTCCCACTTCTCCATTAACGTTTATGGAAGTTGGAAAGTTAAAATTTCTCTCAAAGTGGAATTAAAAATGAAAATCTAGAAATGCATGAAGTGAAGGGGTGGATTTGGAGTGGATTATAAAGGACGCAGGAAGTTAAAAAAAAAAAAAAACGCAAAATGTAAGAGACGGTACGAGCAGATGTATTAATTTCTATTAAATGGCTAATTTACAGAGTGCCCGGTGTTGATTCAAGCATGTAACTAGCTACTGAAATGTTCCTTTAAAGTCAGGGATGCAGCTTTCCAACGGGATGTTGACAAAGGCTTTTACTGCACGTGGTATCACGTGACAAAGATAGTGTCACGAGCCGGAGGGTCATCCCCGAGATTAGCATCTATTTCATTGTTTGGTGATGCAAGACTGTGAATGATATTGTTATATTTGGCACGGTACCACAAGTCGTGTGACGTGTTTCCGCGTTCTACGTCACGCGTGTGTGATAACACGTGGCTTGGTTACGCCTGACGTTAGACCGTCTTCCAACATCCCAGCTGCACTTTGGCTAACAAAACAAAGTGTTGTTGAATTCAAACTGTCAACAAAAAAAAAAACCAACAACATATACAGATAGCCCATATAATCATTATTATGATAAAATTGTAAACAGATGTTGAACATTTGGCTGCGAAATGTGTATATAGTGACAACAGTTTACTCTTGGCTTTTGTCGGTCAACCATTAATTCGTTAATCACCAGCTGATCACTGAGGAATGCAATCTGTATAAGGGGAAACAGAATGAGAAGGGGGATTAATGGACATAGAGTTCTTTGCTAGATAATGGACATAAAGTTGTTTGCTAGATAATGGACATAGAGTTCTTTGCTAGATAATGAACATAGGGTTCTTTGAGTTGAATAATGGACAAAGAGTTCTTTGAGTTGGATAATGGACGTAGACTTCTTTGCTAGATAATGGACATAGAGTTCTTTGAGTTAAATAATGGACATAGAGTTCTTTGCTAGATAATGGACATAAAGTTGTTTGCTAGATAATTGACATAGAGTTCTTTGCTAGATAATGGACATAGAGTTCTTTCAGCCTTTAAACATATTTAGGTGCAATTAGACACACCACAATCATAACACATCTACGCATGAATCACAGCGAACACCCACAGACAACTTTAGGGCCATTTTCATAAGAATTTGGTAATTGCAGTTATAAATTGCCACAAATACAGTGACAGCCAAGAGAAGTACCAGGTTGACAAACCTATGAAATGAGTAGTTGGACAGTCACAGCTGTTCTGAAGGCTATATGTTCTCACTGCATGAATAATGGGGAAATATGATGCATGTCCCCCAGGTTGAGCAGAGAAACAGACTGAAAATATCCCCAGCATGTCCACTACGTCATCAAATTATGAGCATCGTATTGTGGACGATCTATCAGTTGTCTCAGAACTTTCTGGAAGTTGAGGCAGGAATAGGATTAGGTGTTTGGATGTTGTAGATGCCAGTCAGTGGACACTACAGACGTCAAAAGCAGTGAATTTTTGGTCATTTCTCGCCCCCTAACCACATCAACCCTGGCGGCTTTGTAGGGCAAAATACGAGACAGAGATGTCTCCTCCCCTTCTCCCCAAAACCAAGACATGTCAAGCATATCTTTCAGCCAGATTTCTCACACTACAAGAAAGCCATGAATCCTCTTCTTTTCCAATAATTCCCCTCAGAAAAGTAGTTTTAGACCTCAGCAATAAACCCAAGAAAGAACTAATTATGCTCAAATGAATTGGACTTGATCATTGTCTGTTTGCGGCATTGACTATTCAGAAGTAGTCCGCACTCCGTTGACAGGAACAACGTGCCTGTTTTAGCTCATTATTAATTGATTAGGTAATTCACTGTCCCCCCCAAAATTTAGGGTCTGTTGGAGAGGGCTCAGCTGACTAAATGGCACAAACCAACTACTCAGGGAATCTGCGGTATAGAATAAAACGTTCTTGTATTCAATTATTTTGTTGTTTAATTTACCATCATGCAACCAGCTGCCTTAAAAATGGAGAATACAATAAAATAGGCCAGGCTTTCGATTCTCAGCCAAATGTCCCTTAATAGTTGGCATCGAGTAAAGAAGGTTTGTATTCATCTTTCTAAACTAACCATTGAGGTTACTTGTATGAAATCAAACGCCCCAACTGTTCCGGACTAGGTGAAGAGGGCTTAGGCCGACTATTTTGAAAACCAACTGTCTGGAAGGTTCGGCATCGAATAAAGTGGGTTTAGCTCGCCATTATGTAGCCAAATGTCCTGAAATCGCTCGACGTTGCATGAAGTGGGTTACGCGGATCCGCACAATATTGTTCGCGATTTGTGATTTTAATTGCTCATTGTATGCGCGAGCTTGTCACGTGAATACGGTGTGCTATGCGCTATGACTAGATCAACACACGTGTTTTCAGCTCCCTGCCAATATTGTTATCATTTCCTTCATTCAAGTCTGTTTGACACAATGTTTGGGGGCGGATCACGTCTTTCAATGCCCTGGACCGGCAAAGCACACAGTTTCACATAGAAGAAAATACAAGTTTATCTGCCCGAGGCATTCGCCGAAACTAGTGTCGAGTCCAATTCACTCCAAGTTCCTACCTCTACAATCTACCCGTGTCAAAGGTTAGGAAGGACAAATTTGTAAGGGTTAAGGAGCGGCGGACAGATTTCCTGCAGATTGAAGTTCCGCGACTTGACACCTCTCCCCTTTTTTTACGCATACTTTTGTCACCTTGTCTGCTTCCCGTAAATGTTTGTTTAAGGCCAGCTTATTATGTTATTTTATTTGCAGATTTCTTTACTGCTGTTTACTTTGCGGAATTATGTATATTAAAAAATATGCTTCTCTGCAAAAAAAAAAAAAGTTCTGGTCAGTTCATCGTTATTCTTGCTGATATGCACAAAAATCTAAGCCTAAGATTATTAACAACGCTGCTTATTGTGCGTAAGTATATCTCTCCGTGTACAGGTGCATGTTTTAGATCAGTGAGATGGATAAAGAACATTGAAAAATGCTGAAAAATATACATCTTAAAGAAACGTTTCTCTCAAAATATACGTGACTTCCAAGTAGAGCCACATTAAAATGTGTCTTCTAATTAGAGCCACATTACACGTGTCCCCTGAAGTAAACCCACATTATGCGTTTCTTCCAAATAGAGTTACTTTATAAGTGTCTTCTGACTAGAGGTGTATTGGCTGTGTTTTCAAGAGAGAGTTACATCTTGTGTGACCTTTGAATACCTGATAAATTGTACGATTCTTGATTATTTCGTTGCTCTCACCAAATCCCAGTCTGTGCCGTTTGCCAGAATAGACTAATTCATTGAATATACCATGATGCCATTTTGCTGACCTGTTTCCGGTTGCCCACCATGTTTATGTAACGACCCCTGTTCCCATCAGAATGTGATAACTTCCGTTCCTGTAGAGCAGGGGATTCTGGGTGGCAGAGGAGAGAACTCAAAAGAAAATATAAGGAAATTAAAAAGAAAACAAACGGCTCGCGCCGGACTTGCGGTGCATGAACGAAAGGGCGGCACTGGTCCGTAACCCTAGTCTATCAACAGCTGAAGTCCGGCACTGGTGGAAGCGGGTAATTCACGGCTAGAAAGAAAAGATAATATTTGAAGAGAAGATTAATAGCTGGGGCGCCAACAGCAGTCACCAGCTGGCTGGAAGTGGAGTCTACAACTATTAGACCATGTCAGATTGCCCTCTCTCCATTCCATATTGATCTATCACCGTTATCTCCAGCAACTCGTACATAACACTCCCTTCGACCAAAAAGCAATGTGACTGAAAAAGTAACTGGTCGTACGCTTGAGCGAATTGTTCCCCTGTGAATATCTTAAATACCAAAAAAAAAAAAAAAATTATCCGTATAAAGACAAACAGAGAAGACCAAGACAGATTTTTGTCTATGTCACCAAAAATACAGAAAAATCGTTTTCCGTTGGTGTTTGATTTCAATCCAAATCATTTTCACTTAAAAAGTACACTGTCCTATGAAATTGAGTAAGAAAATTCCGGCTGTTTCAGAGTAATCTGGGGGTGCCGATTTCAAATCTGAAATCCGTTTTCCTCTAGCGGCTCAGATTTCCGAGATCTGTGTCAAGTGACATTTTGATGATTTCTATAGATTATAGGAGTAAACTTGCGAAGTACCACTTTAATGTTATCTGATTTGAGAGTTACTTGTGGGCACATGTCAATTCCCCATCAAAAAAAATCTTGTTGAACAGTTTATTCGCAAGATTAAGTATGTTTCTTTGAGGTATTACCAATGAGCAAAATTTTGTAAATGTAGAGGTGCCCTTGTTGTAGTGGAAATGTCGTATATTCTTTTAATGGCCATAATTATATTCGTTTAAGACCGGGAGATCTATCATTGTATTTCTATCTGCAGTTTCCTGAACAACCTGAAGATTTGCAGTTATTTATGGTGACCAGTGACATGGCCATTGTCATTATATAGGTCACTGGTGGCGACTAGGAACGTTTGAGAAAAGAAATTTAGGATAATTGTCCAATGACAAATGCACGAGAACCTTGGCACCTTGTCTCTGGTTCCGCCTCTTCCTGATGTCTTCGCTTTCCCCACCCCGGGTAGTCTCTCTGATCACACAACATCAAACCAGTGGACGGAGGTCGGGGAGATTGTGCCACGGTTATTAAGCTTGCGTCCAGTCGGTCACTTTGTGTCGAGAAATGCCCTGTCTCTGGTCAACAATGTCCACCTAGGTGGAGTTGATAGTCAGTTACCATTGGCCACAACATCATTTATTTCTGGACTGAATGTGGCGGTTTGTTCAGATCCTAGACTGCATCGAGAAGTTTTTACAGTCAGGAAAGAAAATAAAACGCACAGATAAAACTTTTAACAATACTTAGTTCTTCAAAGTGATCAGATGTACGGTTTCTGTATTGGTATGGAACAAAATTCCAATTTTTTAACGAAAAATCAAAAGAAAGAAAAAGTACAAATTAATGATAAGGCGGAAAAACTTCTGAGCCAGAGAACACAACAGCAACAACAACAACAACAAAAGTTACAACAACAACAACAAAAAACGCTGTTATGCTAAAATCTATTTTCCTCTCCTGTTTTCTTGGAAGACCTAAGCATTCCATGAAATGCAAAGAATCTACAGTACATGATTATTCACGACACCAGTGGTTTGTGCCTGGAATATTTGTGGCTCTTCATCCTTGTCTACAGCATGTGCATGACACAATATAACCATAATAAAAAAAATAATAATGAAATAGATTATATTTTGTTATCAATAAACTTTTCGTGCTGAAATGCTGCAGACCCCAAACTCAAAACTCAATTCAAGAGCACAAGATTCTAGTGGTGTGTTCATCATGACTATCATTAAGCCAAACCACCAGGAGTCACTCCCCCATTCATCCTCACCTTATCTCCCCCCTCCCCCCCAACCCAGCACGTGCGCCAGTCACTCACATCAAGGCCACCACTGGTCAAACAGACGTTACGTCACGAAGTTTTTGTTTCCTCATGTCACACAATCCAAACCTCTTACTTCATCTTCTCGACCCTGCAAGCTGCTCACCAATTTCATTTGCTGTCTTTGATGCTTCGGTGACGAGTTACGACCTTCATATTATTATTTGAACCGGAACCAATATGGAACTAAAGAGGTCACAAGGGGCTCATTCTGGGCCGACGGCCTTCCTTTGATGTGATTGGTTAGCTGATGTATGGAATATGACGTGCAGGTGTCGACCACTCGGGAATAATTAAAGTGGTTGATGGGAAGGATTTCTGTGTCTATCCATCAATATTAGCTACTCATCCCTGTTTTGATTCTCAAAGTATTGTAGACTTACAATTGCTGTTGAAACGAACAGAGACTGAAAACAGAGGGTGGGGGGGGGGGGCAAGAAAGAATTCGGCTGGTGTAGACTTTTTTTTCGTGAAATGTCTCTGGAATTTGAGTATGTTCCCATCGTGTCTTGTAGGACTAGACTTTGTAGAGCGGATAAGCCGTAAAACCATAACCCAAACACTCTCTCCATCATTACTAAAGTGCCCCACCTGTCCTTCCCCTCATAATTCTCTCTCTCTCTCTCCTTCTTACCCGGCTACTTCCTCTGTTTTGTTGTCAAACGAAGCATCGTTCATTCGAAAAAGAAGTGTAATTCATCACTGAGTTTCTGTAACCAAATCGCAGTTGCAGTGGAAGAGTTGGGGAACAGACCTTTTGGACCAGCATGATATATCTAATAAAAGCGCCATATTAAAATTGTCCACGTTCTCACTTTTTGCATCATTTTGGTACCGGTACTGCCAAGAGACCTATTGGTCCAAAAGAGTAGGAAAAGTAAAAAGAAGGGGTTAGGCCTAGCGTTAGAGTTGTCAATTTGATGTCCAGTTAAATTTGCCCTTTGCTTGTCAAGGGAATTCAAGTGTGCCTGTGGTTAATCGATTCTATATGACTCTGTGTCTTGTACTTGTTCAATTATGTCAAAAGCATTGTATAGTATAGAGCAATGTCACTGACCATAATGCACACTTTTTTAGTCATTATTTAAATTTAAAAATCATACTAGCTACAATCTCCTGCCTCCGCAACCAAAGAGTTAACTTATAGCTCTAAGGTATTTATGAGTTGTTGTTGTTGTTATTATTATTCACTTTAATGACATATCAAATTGCACCATTGTAACATGATGTCTTGTTCACACTATATATCAACAAAACGCTTAACTGGGTGTTTACGCTTCTGGCTGCATTGGGAGTTCATTTTACCAGGAGTTGTGTGTTGAGTTTGCTGGATTTCTGAGTCGATGATTGAACACTTGAAATTAATGCAGCCTTAACTATCAGTATTGTTTGTTTATTTTCGTCTCTTTTTCTTCAGCTGTTGTTGATATTTCAATTCTTTTTATATCTTTTAAATTTTTGATAGCTATACTTTGTTTCGTCTAGTTTTACTCACTGCACAATGCTGTTTTTGTCTCTTTCTGTGTTTATCAGTACTTCATTTCTCTGAAATATCTTGGTAACTCTTACATATATCACGAACGCGAAACTTTTGTTGTTGTTTGTTTGTTAAATAGGTTTCTCTCGTAATGTAGTTGTTATCAGTGGATTCACCTCTCTCTCTCTCTCTCTTTCTCTCTCTTTCTCTCTCTCTCTCTCTCTCTCTTTCTCTCTCTTTCTCTCTCTCTCTCTCTCTCTCTCTCTACCCTCCTCTTTATCGTCTTCCTCTTTTCTTTCTCTCTTCCTCTCTGTCTTTCCCTCTCTTTCTACCCCTACCCCTCCCCCCCCGCCCCACGAACTTTCTCAATGCGCGGTCTCTTTGTACCTTGGACTTTACTGAGCCAAACAAAAAGAGTACCTGAAAAAATTTAGCACGTAGAAACATCATTGTGCAATGTATTGGCCTAGACAAGGAGACAAGACAAACTATCATCTCACTATTACTCACACCACATTCAGCGGGTAAAATTTGGTCATTGTAACCCATCACCAGCCAATTAAACACCTGTTGTGAAATTTTATTGTGGTATCACTATACTTTGTTATTTCTAGATACTGCAATTCATTTCTATGTCGGAGAAGCTGCATTTTTGGAGTGCTCGACTGCGGTGTTAGATCCTAGTTTTTCTAATCACGTAACCACTTGTGCCCACCTCAATAGATATGTGTTGGTAACAATAGCCGAGCTGCCGACGAGAAGTCTCACGGATTGCAATGGATAATAGTAAATTGAAGTGGTCATTGTGTTAGGGAAGAAAAGGGAAAGAAAAGCGTGGTCAACTGTCCAGCCAGCCCCGAGGGGCTGTGACGATCATGTGGTCATTTCTAGATGGAGACTACCGACACCGCCACTTGAGAGAAGTTGACCACCAGTGGACACAAGAGTGGACCAATAGAGGCCGGCTTGACCATTGTCCAGTAATTGACCTGAGAACTGTCACAGTCAACAAGGGGGGGCCCATAAAACACTTATCTCTTTCCCCTCAACTCATGTGGGAAAATGGAGAAAAAAACGTCACCATTTCAGTCCTGTTTCAATATTTTGGTTGAGTGTTCAGTATCCCAGGTGCTGTAAGAACACACTAGACCCTAGCTGGCTTGGCTTTGTGACATAAAAGTGTGTTCTCTAAGCCTATGACTCTTCCCAGCGAGTCTTGAAATGGAACAGGCAGAATGAGAAGGACAAAACGTATAAATGACAAATTTTCAAAAAAAATAGAAAAAAAGAAACTACCAGAACGAGAATGAATACACAAATATGCCCCCCCCCCTTAAAAAAATGAAAATAAAAGAGTCTGTTGGGATAATAATAGGATTTCTCCCCCCCCCCCCCCCACCCCCTTAAAAAAATGAAAATAAAAGAGTCTGTTGGGATAATAATAGGATTTCCCCCCCCCCCCTTAAAAAAATGAAAATAAAAGAGTCTGTTGGGATAATAATAGGATTCCCCCCTCCCCACCCCTTCCCCTTTTTCCAGAATGACACAATAGTAATAATTCGTGTGCTAGGGACAGACCCCCAATAAATTGTGTTTAGACATTGTGTACAAAAACGAAAAACACAAAATAACCATTCAAAATATTCGCACGCACACACTAGTATAATTGTTGAGACAGAATTTCTAATATTTTGATAAGAACAATGTCAGTATCAGTGCTAAAACAGTGTTATATTACTAATACCGTTGAAGATGGTTTTGTCTCTGCTTTTGCCATTGCTTGATGCTGTGGTGAAACTTTGATTTCAGTTACATGACGTATGTAATGAAATTACAGATTTTATAATAAGAATTGTGTTATTTCACCTTTTCAGATGCAAGAAAATTTAACAAAATCATAATAATATAAGCCTTCTTTTAGTACAATATTATTGGAGTTCTCCGGGAGAAAAATAATATAGACATAGCTTTTGACTTGGGGCTATACAGAATCAAGAATTATGCTGGGAGTCATAACTGCACGTAATGGACAAAATATTTCATGGGGTTTACGCCATAATCTTTATTATCAGTAATGACGTTAGACTGATTAATTGATATTCAGTTTGGGACGGAAATATACAAGTGTTAAGGGAAAAAAAAAAACAACGAAAAAAACAACATAAATCATCCTTTCCGAAATCAGAATTAGTATTAATTTATAATCGGTTATGTTACCCAGTTTCAGAACTGGGTGGTCTAGTTTCTCGTTTGTTATTTTCATTGTTGTTTCGTGCTAAATCCAAATAATCTGAAACGAAAATATGATTTGGTTTTGTAAGGAAAACAAAGGCAACAAATTTATTGCTGACTAAAAATAAGCGACCTGTTTCTAAACTTGACAACACATTAATTCAGTCTTCGATTCCCGCTTATTTGCCAAATCATGACATTATGAAGAGTAAGTAAAATGTTGACACATAAAGGACATAATTTGATGGACAATTGTAGAAAGTTTTACACTCAAAAGAAAAACCTGACGAGAAACACGATTTAATTTTATTGGTTTTCAATTGTTTATTCGATATCATGTGATTACAGTTGACAGAATTGCTGTAGAACCGTCGCTGGTGACTTGGGACACTCAGGCTGTCACTTTTCAAGTTGCAGAAGTGCAGTTGTGCATTTTTTATAACTTTTTTTTTTGTTATGCTCTCATGACTTTCTGTCAACTGAAATGTAAATACATATATATATAAAATTATTCTTGTAAGTGGAACCGCCAAAAAAAAATGCTTTTCCAGTTAATCTTTCACATCTTCCCCCCTCCCCAACCAATCTACACACCCCACCTACGCCCCCCCCCCCCAAAGCAGTATTTTTGTGTAATAACATAGCTGTAAAGGCTGTATAGGGGAATGCCAATAGTTTACTCTTTTTGTCATATGACTAATTACACTGAATACTAAAAGCGTATGGAAGATGAAATTACATTCACGTGTTCTTCCTTTCTATTCCTTCACTTAGTTTTTAAAAAAAATACAGTTGCCTTTGGGGTTATTAAAAATAACACAAAAACGAACTCTGAAGAGTTCTATGCTCAAGTGAAATTGCTCAGTCTCGTGATGTGAAACCAAGAGAAGAGGCACTGTCAGAGGCACTGTCACTCGACTGTAGTAGCAGTCACAAGACAGCTGAAATTATCCCTTACTGATAATAAATTGTCGATTAAAAAAAACAACAACGTATAGTCTAAGGTAGATCTCACTCACATGATTGGAGCTCAGAAACAAAAATGGAATTGAACATATGACGAAGAAGCAGAAGAAGTTTTTTAAAAAAATGTAAGAGTTAAATACAGCAAATGGGGCCGGGTTGAAATTGTCACGTTCATGCGATTATCAGGATATTGTTCAAATCAAGCCAATTTGTCGTTTAACTGGAGTTGGGGAAAATGGCACAGAACCCGGCTTGAAACACGAAAATAATGAAATTATAAATGATAATAATAATGAAAGAAAACCCTTTTTATCCACCTACAGTTCAATATGACTTAAATCTATTACTGTTTTTAAATAAGAATAAAAAATATTTGGCACGAAAGGACATTGGAACAGATGTAGTATAATATAGATTTATTTTTTTTTCATCCCTGGCAACTGATGCTTAAAATGATTTATTTTTTTTTAAATACAGAAATCCTTCTTTTCTGGTAAATAACTCAATTTCGGCTTATTTAGTCTGCTTAATGTCAAGTGACTTGAATACTGGAAAATTTATTACTTCTCTTCGATTGAACTAATTGAGTTGTGGCTGGCATTGCCCTGGCCGTGCAGCGGTAAATAAGATCTGTGACATGTCATATTTTGTTAATAACCTTGCAGCCTCTTGTGTGATGCTCTAAATTAGACGTAAACTCTTCTTTCCTGTCTTTACTGCCGGCGGAGCGAGAACGCCATTTTTATTGTCATTCATTCGTTCAATCTTTGCCCGAGGGCAGGCCGGATCGAAAGTGGGCTGGCTTATGCACACCGCGGAAACAGTGTGAGGCAAGACAAGCCCTCCGCGCTTCGCCTCTGGGCCAATAGGATCATTCGTAACATCTCAGCCCGGCCACGGCTCACCGACCAAGGCGTTCTGTAATTCGTTGAGATAGTAGGAGGATATGCTAGTGATTCGCAAGAATGAGGAGCAAAAATGGCGAGGAAAGCGATCGCTGTATCCACCCCCCATCCTCCCTTCCCTCTCCCTTTCTTTCTCCTCCTCCCCACCCTTGGTGTCCCCACGTCCTTTGGTGAAAGTGAAAGGCGATGCTGAAATAAGATAGGGCGACCCTGACGAGAGCCCAGCACACAAAGTCGACCAGTAAATGCCTCCGGGGCTAGCTAGTTGGCCAAATCGTCTCATTCGTGATTTACCTATACGAGGACCTTGCAATCACACGAATCTTCTAGCGAGGGTCAGAAATTGAGTGGAGTCTTGGTGTGTTTGTGGTTTACAGAACAGGACACATTACATACTTTCTCTTCACAATTATTATTGGATCATCGGATGCACTTCAAGTCAACAACTCAACTGGAGGAATTGTGCTCGCAGGAACTGGATCTCTGTAAAAAGTGCCGGTTGTACTGTTTGCCTTGGTGGCGAGTGCCCAATTTTCTGACTTGCCCTGTGGCATCTAGGCTGATTTCCTGTCTGGGAGAGGATTTCCCTCGTTTGTTTATATTTTGAAATCATCTCAGCCATTGTTATGGTATCACAAGTGAGTCCAAGTTTGCTATATTTTTCTTTATCATACAGATCTAAATCTAGATCTACGTTACTTATATAATAGATATTGAACCGAGTTAGAACTCTAACACATTGTCAGTTTACTGGGAGAAAATAATTTGGATCATCACAAAATACATTATTATGTGCTCAGTTGTATTGTATTTTTGATACCTGATGTGCCTAACACAAGTAGTTGACCATTTCTATTTATCACTATGTATGTGCGAGTATAAGATTTTCGCTCTAGAATTTAATCTGGACAGGGACACAGTTCTGTTGACATTCAGTCTCCGATGTAGGGCCTACACACGGGGTCTTGACCAAGGCTAGCAAAAACTTGTGTAACATAGACGATCAGAATCACGTTGTTTGCTTTTTGTTGTTTTTATTGGAAGAAACGCATTCATAAAGAGAGGATAAAAAAATCGCCTTTTACCATCTGCAGCCAATGTTATGTTGTCGAAATCGGTCACTGCATATCGCTTCATTATAAAACCATAAAAATATGTAGTAAACAAAAACAAAACAAAAAAATTAACAAGGATTTTGTAATGATTTGATTTATCTTAGATGCTCTAAATTAGATCTATGCACTTTTATAAATTTGTCGCACTTTTTCACAGTGAGTTTACAATATTAATTTTGTTCAATCTTCTCCATGATGGAAAGATGAGACCCATTTCCTTTCAACTGTGAAAGAAGAGCAAACCATGTATTATAATATTTTTAATTTGACATTTCATTTGTTTTGCGTTACACGTGCAAATGAGGCGAAATCAAGTTTGAGAATCCCAAATTTTGATTGACCCGATTTTGTACTTTTTTTTTTATAAATTAAGGTGACCCGATCTATATTGTAGACAGCTTGTAATTATTTACTGATTAAATCGATTATCTTAAACTTCTTTCACAGATGAATGTTACTTTACAAATCATGATAAGAAAATAACGATATGTTGTTAATTATTTAATAGCCTATTTAATTACTGTACATTTATTCCCATTTCCATGCAATGAGAGATCCCTGTTTACAATTTCTGCCATAGAAATAAAACAGAAATAATTGTAGTTATATTTAATACACAATTGCATACATGAATGAATGAATAAACAAATAATAAATAAATAAATAAGACGGGGGGGCAGGAGTGGTTAAAAAATTGTTTTGCTAAAGTTCCGGCTGATGTACTAGGAGTGAAAGGTTGTAAATTACAAGGTTAGGAGAAGTGATTCAGTCTTTTTAAACCGGGTAATAACGAACCGTGTGTTGTGCAGTAAGTTTAATAGAAAAATATGAAATCATGGCGTTTGTGAACGACACCAACAAAACAATCACACAAGGAAACCTACAAAATGACAAACACAGGCTAAATATGTTTTACATGATAAAGCTAACAAACTATGTACCTTCGCTTAAGGCAAAATAAAATATACAATGTGTATATAGTTTAAGTGGGGGAGTTTAAATTATTGTCAGCATTAAGCTTTTTCCGTTTTCTTTTTTAAATCAACAACTTGGTAGTGTTATGATCTTCCTCCATGATTCAGCCTCAAGACCCGGGGCTTGAGATTTCTTCCCTCACTCCTACGAACGCCCACCACCGCCTTTAAAAAATATCGTTTATTAGTTGTGGAACTTGGGCTAACCTTTTATTTGTTCAAATGTTGCCCAAAGGAAAATTACTTTTCTCCCTCCCTACTTTTTGTTTTTAGTCAGTGCTGTTTTCCACGAATGTACTAGTAAGTCACTGTCTTGCTTTGTACCCGGAAGTAAAAACAAACCTCTCTGCTGTATTTGTTAATGGTGACAAAGAATGAATGCTGTAATTTTCATGGTTTTGTTATTGAATTAGAAGGCCGGCTGACACGACTGCCTTCTTAAATCATCCTGGAAAAAAACAATTTTTAAAGGAAAGAAAGAAAGAAAAATAATGTTTATTTTTATGCCAGTTTAATTAGTATTTAGGCCAGAAAAACTGATAGTCTGAGGAGGAATATCATAAATGTGACTGAGTTATTTCTTTTTGTTTTCTTCGGCCATTCACAATTTTCTTTAATTATGGACTTGAGGCTAAATATTTTGTTATTTCACAAATGTTTTTGAATAAGCTAAACTTGAACGGCAGAAACAGAAGTTTGATAGACCGATTTGTTAATTTTCCTTATCAGGACCATGACTACAATAATTATTTTGTGTCTTCATGTTTGGAATTTTTTTTTTTTTTTCGGAAATCAATTTTGGAGAACAGCTAATAATGTGCGCTTGTATAAAACTATCCGGATTAAAGAACTTGCAGTTAATGGGGACAGGGAGAAGCTGGAGCCTGGGTACGGTGTCTGTGTGTGTGTGTCTGTATGGGTGTGTATGAGTGAGAGTCTGTGTGTGTGTTTGAGCTGTGTGCCTTGTCTTCGTGTGGATGACACATAGTAGCCCGGGGGCTAGGACCGGCAGCCGGCAACCGGCTGCTAATACCCACAATACCAGAGGAAATAAGACAACACTCCGGCTTATCTTTCTTCATCTGCCTGGGATGGCAATTGGCAAGCTTAGAAAACTGAAGTATGGTTGAAGTGAAATTATGAAAGACATGGTTGACAAACTATCCGTATTTTAATCTCGGGTTTTTATTGTGAGACAGTGTGATGTACAGAATGATGGTCACAGAATGTAGATGTCAAATTGCAGTGAAGGAATGACCCTTAAAATTAAATTGTTCAGTAACATAAAAAATCAAGAACAAAAAGCAATAGCATATTAGTTATACGATTCCATAAATATGTAAATAAGTAGGTAAGTAAATACATAAATGAGCGAGTGAACGAATAAATGAATGGATAAATAAAATAAATAAATAAATAATTGAATAAATAAATAAATA
The DNA here is from genome assembly GCA_963931925.1 of Onchidella celtica. NCBI lineage: Eukaryota > Metazoa > Mollusca > Gastropoda > Systellommatophora > Onchidiidae > Onchidella > Onchidella celtica. The sequence continues at coordinate 36,466,429 of OZ007571.1, forward strand.
AATAAATAAATAAATAAATAAACAGATAAATAAAACATAGTCTATGTAAAATGCAAATTTTATTTTTAAAATGTACTGATTTGTCGACAATAATAAGATTCACGTTTACATTTAGACTTCATGAATTGGGAAGTGTCCCTGACTTAACAAGAGAAAATTCTTACGTTACTATGAAAATGAACTGGTTCTGTGTAATTCCCGTTATTTTTCAGCTTAATGCCAGTACTATATAAACTTGTCACACACACATACACGAAAAGAACGTTCTCACTGGACACTGTATTTATAGACTCATCAACAGACAGAGCAAAATTAGCAAAGTACATTAATTAGCATCGTGTTCTGCCTCACGTATCAGTGAGGTATATGAATTAACGTAGATTCGTCATAAGAAAACAAAACAAAACAATGCATCTAAATAAATTTATCAGAACATAAAAGAACAGATAAATAGATAGACAGACAAATAAGTAAATGTATAAATGGTCCTAATACAATTACTATAGGCAGAGTGCCGATCAGCTTGTCGATGGATAACGGGGAAATTTGAAAATATATAGACATAATAATATAGAGAGATGAATAAATAAATTAATTAATCAAAAAATATAAAAATATAAAAATAAAGAAATAAATACATTTCAGACCAACAGGCAGTGGCTTGTGACACGGCAAGTTCATGTTTATGTATGCAGATTCAGGATTTAAGTAATAATCTTCATTGTCGGGATGTCTACATTGTTTTTCGGAAATATGAATTCCTGACACTGAAATGTATGTCTTTCTGGTGATCTGGACATTGCGTTTTAATGAAAATACCCTTTCGATGATAAACCTTGGTCACATTATTGTCTAACTTACCATGCTGAGTTTTCAGTGTCTCATTAAGGCCAAACAAACGTCTTTGAAGGGGAGGAAAGATTTCAATCTTTCACTCTCCTCACTGGCCAGAACACTGAAAGAGGAACTTGGTGTGCTGTTAAATATGAAGCTGCAGTCGGTAAAAGGCGATTTAGCTTTATAGCCAATTAGTACTGATTGGTTTGCACTGAGCCTAACTTACTAGACTAGCTCTAGTCTTTCGAAAATAACAGATTGGAGATACTTTTTTTTTTTTTTTTATTGTACTAAGAGTTCTTATCTGTACAACACTAAAATGCATAATTTGAGTGTGGTTGTATTCAACTGAAATATTAATTGCAATATAATAATAACTTGAAGCCTGTGCATTATGGGCAATGCGCTTCTTGTACGCAGGTAAAAGGTGGGTGGTGAACGATGGACCCCGTGCATTTGCCGTGAGTAAGAACCTCTGACCGTGGCAGCGATCACGTGGGTCCGGGCATCATCAGTACCAAAGCTTGCCCTCCGTACAACGGTCTTCTGCCCAGAACAGCCACTGCTGTCAGCCCAACATTTGCCTGAACTCCTCGGTGCTTAAACACAACAAGACAGTAACATTTGTGCCAGTTTCCTGGAAATGGGTCATTCTTAGTATCTTTTTCCATGAAGTCTGGACCCTTGAGGTATTCGGTGGTTCTGGTTGACAGGGGTAAATTTTGGACAACTGACACTCATTTTTTTTTTTTCTTAGAGTCAGGGGTTAAGGATTTGGTGGTAAACTTGGAAATAGTTTTGATAAAACTTCGGGGTTTTTCTGCATTTCCACCTAAAGTCAGATACATCTGGCTACTGTAATCATTCTGAAAGTAACAGAGTCAAGATATCTTTACTGTTGGCGTATATTCAAAACTCTGGGCTGGCACTTTCAGGATCATCATACTTTCTTAGATATATTAGGTCGGGTTTGTGTGAGTGAGAGATACTGGGAGTGTGCACGCTGATCCAGAGGTTTGATACATTGAGTACTTATGCCATATTCTGACGGTATGTCTTGCCCTCATTTATTTCCGCTCGCCATGGATCCTGGTTACTAGGGAATGTCAGTGGCGCTTCCGTCACAGGCCCCGCCAACCTCAACGCCCCTGGGATATTACAGCGATCTTTTAAACTTCTCGAATGTGCATCACCCACGGCACATTAACTACAACAACACAATCGCGAGTGACAGTAGTGAAGAAAATCACAGGCCATTAACGCCAGAGGTGGAACAACAACAGCAGCAGCAGCGACAACAACAGCAACTGCAACAACAACTGCAACAACAGCAGCAGCAGCAGCAATCGCAACAACAGCAACGGACAAGGAGAGTGCGTCGTAGCCGGCGTCGTACCCGGCAGCAGCAGCATCAAGAACAACAACAACAACAGCAGCAGCTACAACAACCGTGTACGTCCTATCAAAATCAGCAACAAGAGCAGCAGAGGCTGCAGATAGACATTAATAGTTATGACTGTCAACCTATAGCTTCCAGCAGCAGCGACGACATCTCCACTGGAGGTATCCTCTACAATAGCGCCAGCATCATTAACAGCAACGACGACAACGAAATGCCTTCAGCATTTGGAACTCTAGATGGTCTCGAGGTGAAGTGATACATTTCTCTTTATTGTTTACTTTTCGATGTTGTGATACTCACTTTTCGTGAAGGCAGCACTGCAAATGTCTGTGGTCTGCTCATCACCACAGGCACTGCCCCATGGGTAGTATCTTGTATTGGTTACTCGACGGGATTAAGTACCTTCTTGTCTCTCTTTCTGCTTTGGGGGGGGGGGGTGGCGCTATCTCAGTCTCGAGTCTTGTACATGTATTGTTTTGAACGTGTGTCAAAACACACAAATTCAGTGGTACCATTTGAATGCATCAGAGTGTGCATGAAGTCCCAAATATCTAACAATTTCCTTTTTACATTGTGACATTTTAAGCAGATTTTAAGCTCTTGCAGTGTGATTTATGCGAAAAAAGTCCGGCCGAGCCGAAGGCATATACAAATCGAGGTCAAGTGACAGGGGTCAGTTTGTCATGCATGCCAGGACAAGATTGACAACTATCAATCTACCTACCTGTCTGCTTTGGTGCTGACTTCCCAAACTATTTACCTACTTAATTAATCTACCCATTTTACCAAGCAACTTGTGGACGTTTTGTATGTCTACCTATCTCTTCACTACCTACCTACCTACTGTTCCCCCTCAACTTAGCTAGCTATTTACCCCTCGCCGTTCACCAATCTACTTGGCTATCCACCTACGTATTGTTTACTCCTGAACTTGGCTATCCACCTATATATTGTTTACTTCTCAATACAGCCATCAATCTACCTACTCCTTTATTGTGTCAGCCTGTCACCGGATAGTATTGTCAAAATTCATGAATGAATGTGCATCTCATTGTATCCAACATCCGCTGTTTCTGAGTTATTCTGGGTGCGCCTCCCTTAGGGTTTGCTTCTGTCACACAGATCGGGATCCGTTTTATTGTTTTGGCACAGTGCATATTTTGTTGCTGCTAAGTAGCCCAAGCGAAGTGTATTGGTTAAAAGTGCGACGAATATACATTATAATGATAATACAGTGTAAAGCTCTGCACGCGGTTGTGTATTGTGTCCCTCTTCACAGTTCAGGATGTTTTTGTCTACTACTTCATGTATAACTCAAGAGGACAAGTCTATGTACAAAACAGAAATTTTCAGAAATGTGCACACGCAGGTGACAGTAACATTCTGTCGTCGTCTTATCCTTGGACCGCTGTGTTTTAACGCTAACGGCTTTTCTGGAAGTCTATATCAGTAGACGTTCTTCTTTTTTCTGGTCTCATTTTCCCATGCCAGAGATGGACAGTTTCTTTTCTCTTCACAATTTTTTTTTTTATTATGTCCGTGGTACTGTTGTTCTTATGGGGATACACTATCCTGCCCCCCCCCCCCTTTCCTGTTTGGTCCCTTGATCAAGATTTTTCCAGTGGCCCGAGACTGTCACCAGACATCACGTCTGTTTCACCTGTCACAGAAACTCGCCGGTCTCGCTAACCCAGACAAAGCTTCTCTTCATTACCATTTTTGTCTCGTTTATTTCTGTGGTAATTCCGCTACGTTTTTGTTTTTCCCTTGAATGGTTATTTTGTTTTTCCCTGGAAACATTTTTGATTAATTCACGTATTCTGTGGTAAACTTTGAAATCCAAAAAGCATTCACAAAGTAATGCTGAAATGAGATTTAGGCACTGACAACCAGCGTTTTTGCCTTATGACAATGGGAAAAAATAATCGTAGGAAACCACAGCAGTACCGGGTGACTTTTATTTCAGGAACCACAAGGTCCGGATTAGAGATTTTCCTGTCAATTTTGGGCCTTCATTCCTTCTTATTCTTCTTTGTCTTCTTCCTTTTCCTCCTCTCGGTCTTTGGTTTGTCTCATTTCCCTTTATATGTTACTACTTTCATTCTTTTTTCCCGCTCTCTTATGTCATCGTTTCATTGTCACCTTAGGCCCCGCTCCCTCCCCGAGATGTTAACATTAGCCCCACCACCACTCCCCCCCCCCTTCCTCGTGTCCTTTACATTATATTACCCCCCCCCCTCCCGCGGTCCTTTATATTAGCCCCCCCCCCTCCCCATTCCCATCCACCCCCACCCCCCCCTTTCTACCTTTCTTATCTATTCATTCGCTACAATTCAAACATGGAGCAAATGTTACAAACAGTTTACTTTGTTTCCGTACAGCTTTTACACCAGATCTATTTTCTTTTCATTCATCCTAAATCTCGTTGATACCATCCCCAAACATAGAATATCCCTATGCGGACCAATGAGTTATCAGTTTAATCCACTTTTAATCCGTGTCACAGATGTTTATCCCCTATAACTTTAAAGAAATTAATTAACAAGTACGTGCAACTTTCTTTAATCTCTAGAATTAAGATGCTTCACGTGTGGTCAAGAAGTACAACAGCACAAAATGCCACTGTAACAGCTGCCCCATACAAAGCATGTCTGTTTTAATCTCCTTTGTGTTGACACAGTTGTAGTATGACGTCACACACGACGATAAACGATGACGTGATGGTTTTTGCCAATTTGGACAGGAAAATAAAATCGTCATTTTCTACGTCATAATCTAGATCACGGTAATGGAAATTCGCCTATTCCGAGTCCTTACGTCACTGTGGCTAAATCCGCTTAGAATACTTAATCTTCTCAGCAGCCCTAAATCATCACTTTATTGCTGTTGTAATCGGAGTCGATTATTTGCCAAATTTGGTGACCTAGTCGGAGTCAGGGTCATTAGGCCACATTGAAACATTTTAACTTTGATGTCTGCGGCCCAGTTGGGCTTTAACGATGGGCAATTTCAGAAACGAAACAGACCATATCGAAGCAGATGCTGGCGAACTATACGTCATTTTGTACATTTGAAGTTCTGGGGTGGTCAGAATCATGAGAGCATAAAATAAGACTCTGTTGTTAATACTTATACTGAAGGCTCTAATGTTGATATTTATAATGACATGAAATAACACTCATTGTAGTGACAATGAGCTAAGAGAGGTTACAAACTTTCTCTTATTCCATACGGTGATGATAGACAATGAACGAAATCACGAAAGATGATAAAGAGCATAACATTCTACAACAGATCAACAAGGAAGTCAATTAGTAAACATAGAAATAATGTAACATGTTGTGATATTTTTATGGAGGAGAAATGTTGAGGACAAAGCAAAATAAAGCTCTGGGAGGAAAATTATGTGGGGTGGGGTGGGGAGTGGGAGAGAGAAGAGGTGGGGCAGCATGATAGAACGACATTCATTTTTGTAAGCGTTTGAAGTCCCGCCGTAGAGCAGTGAAAGTAAATCAGTAACGCCAGGACTTCAGTGAATTAATGCTTCATTAAAGCTGCTAGAAATCATTATAGGCTCGGCCCCCGACCCGAGCGGCATTCGAACCTTGGACTCCTCGCACTACGACAATGCGCTCTAACTACTGTGGCAGAAACAAGGAACAAGACATTTACCTGCAAAATTGGAGTTGATATTCAAAATGTGAGCCTCAGCTAGTAAGAAGGATAAATAGATGCACATGAAGAAAAAAAAAAAACATTATAGAAAGACAGTTATAAAATCATGGAGATTTGTTTACCTGAAACGTTTTAGGAAAGGTTTCACAAAATGTCTCGTGGAGTGTTGCATGAAGATGGAAAAAGTCAATGGAGGAAGAAGAAAAGAATAAAGATTTGACATGTAGATTACTTTACTGAGATGAACAGGTCGACCATTGATCTGGATCTCGTTTCCTCCTCCTAACTGGAATTGTCTTTCTAAAGCGGTAAAGACTGGTCGGGAAAGAGTCGTCCTCTCCCCCTTCACCCTCCCTCCCCCTTTTCTCTCCCCTGATTAGCATAGCCTGAGGGTATGAGCAAGAATGTGGAGCATCGGCTGCTAGAGCGAGGGAGATTTATTGCAGGAGTGAGTTGGGAACGAAACAGTGAAAAATTAAAACATATATATAATAGTAGCAGATCTACTTATTTGTTACGAGCCCTGTTTATATACAGGACTGTACAATACAGATATGTTAGCGATACATCTACCCAGTTGTGGTAAATGGTGCTGTAAAATAATAATAATAATAATAATAATGAAAGCGAAATGATTAAGGGAATCGGGCGAATATTCTGGTTACCATGGCCTCAATTTTTTTGTCTGGCAGCTAGATATCCTGCATTATTACACCCGAGATGATTCCATGTGGTGGGGTGGGAGTGGGGATGAGCGTGTCGACAACGATAATTTTTTTTTTTTTTTTAAATTTTAGGATTAGATTTAGTGTTAGGCTTTCTGAAACACAGCACCAGAAACTTCCCAATGCTGATTGATTTCGATCAAAAAAAACTATCGATTGCTTTGTTCAGCAGAATGACATATTTTAAGGATTAAGATGACAACCCGGCCAGAATAACTTTTCTTTAAAAAAATTTTAAAAAACTATTTTGCCTTTGTTTTATAATGGAAATAAACATGAGACAAAGTGACAATTGAAATCAGAATTTGAAATCTGCAGAATCAATGCTTTTCAGTGACTTAATTAACTTTCTGTTCATTGATATGGGATTAAAAAAACACAAAGAGGCTATGTGTAATAACAGGACTTGGTACGATGTTGAAGGTGTCAACAAAAAATGTAGATCAATTTGCAAACCTTACTTTAATAAAAATCGCACGCAAACTAACAATAGAATTTAAATTTCTGGAATTAGAATTATTGCTTAAAGGAAAAAGGGAAAAATAACATGTTTTTGGTCATCAGGATCTTTTTTAAAAAAAATCGAGAAATTGAGAAATTTTAGCTGCTTCAAGAAGTGAACTTCACGTACATTAAGAGATATTTTTTCGGTCATTTTAGTTATTGTACCTGCTGTTTGTCCGTCAGTGAGAACAGTATTGTTGTCTCACCTGTATGTATACTCACCGGCCACGATTCCGAAGCTCACGTCAGCTCATTAGAGCCAAGATCTCATAACCAAACCCGCTTTCCATACCTTTTGTAGGTCAACACATCGGGAAAAGAATCATTCAGAGAAATGAGGTGGAAGAAAGAGACACCCCCAGAGAAATGGCAAAGATTTTCACCCTGACCAATATTTACCTTAGCCGGTTTCATTGTAAACTGTACAAGCATCGTTTGAATCCGTATTTGTCGCTCTTCAAATAAGACATCAGATAGACTAGTCTTGCTTTCATCTCTGTCGTAAATTCACACCTATTTCTACATCACTTGGATCATTTTGGGGCTATTTAGTTTTTGGTTGCCCAGGTAATTTCTGCTCCCCTGGACGTTCTATTGGGCAGAATAGAATTATTTCAAATAAGGCCTTGGGTTACCCCCCTTAGAAAGATAATTTTGGACTCCTGGCTACTGAAGAGTTTCCGGTGACACATTAGTAGCCGAAAGGGGGTCCAAAATGAAGAAATGTCGCCAGCAATTATTGCAGTATAAGCATTGGAACTAATGACTGTAATGACAATATAGGCCTAACGATGTGATTATGGAAGTCACGGTAATAGTAATAATATGGTAATAATTATGATAATGATCCATATTGTTGTGCAATGACCCTAATGGGAACTTGGCTGTATATAATACGGCAATTTGTGTTTATTTTATTTATTTTTTTTGAGCCAGCTGAATAAAATTGGCCTGTATGGCAGTAAGTGTTAAAGACGATGCCGGCTAAGCTAAACGGCTATTTACATTATGACAAGATAGTGCGAGAAAAGTTCTTATACTTTGTTTAATATGCTCTGAAATCGTATCCTAGAAAGGTGCAGTCAATTTTAGTTATCCAATCGTATTCCATATAATTATTTTATAGTGTATTTTCAATTATATAGTTTTGCTTCCTTGAGAGCGTTCTTTCTTTTAAAACTATCCTCGACTGTCGAAACTTTGAGGGGGCGGTGGATCAGAATTCGAAAGCACAGTGGTCTACGGACCTGATTTCTACAAGTCTAAAAAAGAAGAAAGAAAGAAATAGGAACACCTGGAAACAAATTCGGTGAAGTGAATAAATCTGTCACTTTACCGTGTTTTGTCACTAAAGTATCGACATTTATTTACTCAAGTCTTATTCCGCTCTAATCTCCCGGCTCTCTCGTGGTTCAGTATTCGAAACAGAACAGTAGACAAGACGCCAGCTGATAGAGTGACACATTAAAATGGATTATTTACTTTGCAATTATGGGAATATGACACACTTTTGCACTGACGGGAAGAGAACAAATGACTGTACAGAGCCGTCACCGGGCAAGATATGTGAGCCTTCACTTGAAAAGAATCTTGTATGATTTATTTCTTGTTATTGTTGCTTGATGCTCGGGGGAGGGGGGTGGTATGGAAATTTAATGTGTGTGTGGGTGAGTGTTTGAGTGTATATGATTTTGGCAGTAAAATAATGTGTCCTAAGCTTTCTAGCTAAAGAGATCTTTGTTTGGCAGGGAATAGGATTTGTTCGTAATATTTTTGCAACTTTTTATATGGGCAATTTCGCGGGTGTATGAAAGATGGCAATTATGTCCTTGGTACACACAATGTAGTCATGCTTAGGATCTTGTGATATGGGCGATTTCATGAGTGTGTATGAGTTAACAATCATGTTTGTGCGCAGTGTTCGCATCCTTAAGATCGCCATTGGGCATTACTACCTTAGGCTCTTCTGTTGTCATATACCCCCTCCCCCTCCCCCAAACAACTGCGGTAGTGAAAACAGTGCTATCTACCCGACTCAACCCATTCCTCTTCATTTGTTTGCAGTCCAGCCATATTTGTGCAATCACAGATCATGCACATAATACAAACATAGTGCATCCAAAACGTATATTAATTATTTGCACCGTAATACCTGCCAATGTTCAGCATACTGTTTCAGTCACATAACCTGTAAGGTTTATCAATAACACATTGGTGATTAAAGCACTAAAGGGTCCTTCACCGACGATAAATTAACACTAGTCTTTGTCATTAAAAGCGGTAAGAGATCCTTCACATACAATAAATAAACAATCCTCGGCCTGTTATGGGAAATTATATCTCTGGGCCACCTTGACCAGGCAAGAGTGAAAGTCCAAATGAGTAATCGTTTTGCATTATGTGTGACGTGTCTAAAGAACACGTCAATGCTTTATTAAAATTGACGAGAATGATATCCAGTTACTGCAATTGTGGGTTTTAACAATGAGCCAAAAACTACGGTGGATAGTTTATAATGACGCTCAGTAATGAGTAATCTAAGACCCGAGATACACGGTACCGAGATGGTTCATTTCGCCAAATTCCTTCCATCGACTTGCGCGCGTATCATCCATGTCAACAATGCAACAATTCGCACCATACCCCTTCATAATTGAACGAAAACGACTAGTACCACAGAGCTCTGTGAGTAGTAGGTACTCACTGTGTTTATACTCGCGCAAGTTGTGGACATAATAGTGAAAGAAGGAATGGTCCATCTCGGTATTATGTGTCTCGGGCTAAGACTATGCAGGTGAATATGAGGTCACAATGATAAGTGAGAATGGCAGCCGCTTTTCAAGCAGTACAAACGTTAGTATTCGGGATCTTATTAAAAAAAATAACGAAACAGATCAATTACAGGAAATCTGGATAAGAACCCGCTCCCCCCTAAGCACCCACTCCTTTACACACTGAAAAGAAAAAGTGTGCTAAGTAAATAATAGTGTTACACCCGTGTGATGGTTTTAGATAATATTTCTCGTTCCGGGCAGTCCAGATAATTTGCAG